>JAQISU010000003.1:0-172500 GCA_029339505.1 Unio delphinus | reverse complement strand
AAGAAAAATTAGGCACATATGTTGAAGAAGCCCTCTATCCCTTCTTACTATGCTTCATCCAGTAAGATCTACAAAGCTATTTTATAATCAATATTATTTATGTAATAATCAAATATTAACTTTCTCTTGTGTTTGTTTTATGTAACCCTTTAAAAAAAGTATGATGCATTATTTTATAGTTTCAAGGTATATATAATGGTAACCATTACCTGTAATTTCCACTTACAGCTTTAAATCATTAATAAGTTGAGATAAAGATAGAGGAACAAGAACTAGCATAAAGTAATACTCAGTAATCATGACATTGAAAGAAAGAATAGTAAAAGATACTAATTTTTAATTAGATAAGGCATTCAATAAAATGAAACTGTTCATGAAAAATATAAGGAACCTTAATTATATTCATACCTAAATCCACAACTTTATAATACTAAAATTATGAAACATAATTGATAATGAAACACTATGTATACAAACTAATTACAACATAATACTGAATCCCACACATCGTAGATTTTGTTTTAAAACTGACTGAATCTATTTCAAGTCGATCAAGTCTACTGGTACACAAATGTATGTCAGAGAAATAATCCTTAAATTATTGAATTAAATAAGTCCAGTATTCTCAAAGCCATGAATAATTAGTCTTTCACATCAGTCACAATGATCAATTCAGCATGAATCAGCTTTATTGATGAGGTTTTAAGATCTGTATGACTTATTCCATATACCAGTTAAGAAAATGTGATTCAAATCTTTGCATGTCTCTAAATTATTTTAAAATCTAATTGCTGATCTTACACAAAACTGACTCAAACAAAGGAGTGTAATTTCCATTGTTTTTCAATTTTAATTAGCATCTTCACACTTTCATGGGCTCTATTCACATAAAATGTTGACATGTCAACAGCAAGTCAAATGTTTAGTTCACATGTGGAATGATGATATCATCCAAGCTGACAGGGATCTTAAGATTGAATTTCGCCACTCTTAAGTCACTATGTTAATATCATCATTGTCAAAAGTACTGACTGTACAACTTTATGAATAGTATTTTAATGAAGAGATCTTACAAAACGTACTTCAGTAACCATTTAGATTAACGCTGTTGGCTGCGTCAGCTCCCTTTGATGTTGACTATAAGTGATTGATATGACAGGTGCTTGCTTTGTGCATATATTGGTGGTAGTATTCCTTTAACCACTAAAGTGACTACCATTTGCCGTAAACAAAGTTTAAAAAGTTTTGCTCTTTCATAGTCTTCATTTGGGGGTATTTGTAAGAAGTTAATAAAAAAAAATGAATTATCTACAAAACATGCAAGCTATCATGTCCAAACCCACAAAAATGTTTTTTCTTTTTAGGAAATCACAAAAATTGAGACCCATTAAAACAAATGATACAACATAATTTGCATCAAAACACAAACTCTCAATCATTGACAAATGTAGCATTTTTGTAAAATGGATAGGTTCACTTTACCTCTAAACAGCCTTAATGTCTGGAAAAATATGCCGTCATGGATAAATGTATCCGTTGTAAAATGCTATAATACCAAAATGAGTCAAAACCGATACTCTATTATGTCACTGATAAAATGGTACAGGAATACTGAAAAGTACCATTTTAACCAGAAGTATACCCTTTTAGACAATATTTAACACACACCATATTCATCACCCACCACAATATTTTGTCAAGTAAACACTAATTATAATTATAATATAATGTGAAACAAGTATGTTGGACCATCAATGCACCCTATTGTCACATATATTTAATCTGCATTGTTTTTTTTATGGTTAGATAAATCATTATATGTTATGGATAGTTGTATTTTGTACTCGACGTCCAAAATCAAGCTCATTGTTTTCCAGATAAAAGACATTGATGTTTTATTTTTGTATACATAACTAATGTTTTCTCTATGTGTGGGTTCAATATTAGGATCATTATGGATAGTTGTAAACATATTTATTAAGGTCTGGATCATGGCTATTGGAATTCCACAACCCAAAAACCTAGCCCATGTGATGTTTACCACATTCTATAAGTTTAGTAACAGAATCTTCTAGAATATAAATTTCCATTGAGTAATATTTTTTAAATAGCAAATGTTGATTGTTGCCCAGGTCAAGTAGAGGGTTTTATAATCTTGATTACCTAGAAATTTTTCATTCAAGCTGTAAGATCCTGAAGCAGAATCAGACTTCCAGTATTTCTTTTGGCTGGAATTTATTTATTTAAATTATTTCTTCACTGGAAAGATAAAGTGCTCATAAATAATATTCTTTGACAGAAACATTAACTGGGAATTGTATTCAATTCAAACAAGGATATCTTGGGTTATATTCTTGTGATTCATCAAAAAGAAAACTGTTTGCACATCATCACACTTCAGGCCACTGGAACAATACTACATTTGAGTCTATAAGCACATCAACACCTTCAGCATTTTATCTGATTTGGAATTCCACTGAAATTTAATTCAAGTTTATTTATTAGGACTGGTTATATACCATTTTGGTCTATTTTGGGACTTGATTCACAATAATGTAAGTTCTTTTTAAATTTATTCTTTGAATTTAAGGAAATGAAATTATTTGATGAATTTTACATAACTTGTTGGTTTTTGTTCTTCAATCTTGTCTATTGCTTTGATTAACACCATATATTTGAAACACAATAATAACATAAAAGCATTTGCTCTTCATTGGTCTTCAGATAATAATTCAAGGATCACAAAAAAACTACAGAAACTTTAAATTTTCATCATCAGGTTTCTCATATTCTGAAACAAATAAATGGGGTCTGAAAAAGTCGGTTGCATTGTTTCCACTCATTTCAAGTGTTTGTTGCCTGATGTTTTAATCTGTCTCTTCCTTGTTTTAATAAATATTACAGAATAATTGGAAGGTCACCTCATACTTCTATCCATTTATTGTATTAACAACTTTATTACCTGTCCAAAACTATGTTCACTCATCTGTTCATGTTTCTGTAGATTAACTCTCTCAATCCAATGGTCTACATGTCCAAACATAGGCCCATCCATTTATATGTTTGTCTTTCAATGCTTTTATTAATGCATAAGTTTTATCTGTCCATCAGGTCCTTCACCCTTCCATCTGTCAATTGCCCATCTGTCTGTTTGCTCTTTGCCAATTCATCTGTATGTTCTTCATCATGTTTATATCTATTGATCCATATTCAAACTATCTGTTCCCCTCACTAAGGAATCATTTCTTTCTGTTTGCCCCACACTGTGGAACCATTTCTGTATGTTTGCCCAACACTCCATTTCTGTCTATTTGCCCCAAACTGTGGAATCATTTCTGTCTGTTTGCCCCATACTGTGGAATCATTTCTGTCTGTTTGCCCCAAACTGTGAAATCATTTCTGTTTGCCCCATACTGTGGAATCATTTCTGTCTGTTTGCTCCACACTGTGGAATCATTTCTGTTTGTTTGCTCCACACTGTGGGATCATTTCTGTCTGTTTGCCCCATACTGTGGAATCATTTATATCTGTTTGCCCCATACTGTGGAATCATTTCTGTTTGTTTGCCCAATACTGTGGAATCATTTCTATCTCTTTGCCCCATACTGTGGAATCATTTATATCTGTTTGCCCCACACTGTGGAATTATTTCTGTTCGCCCATAGGTCCTACTTTCATCGACCAACTGTTATATTTTGCTCTTTATTACAGAGTTGCATCCCTTGTATCCCCAATCCAATTCAGTATCACAAAGTCTGTCAGCTTTTTCCTGGCAAATCCTAAGAAGCAAAGTTTTGTACCAACTCCAGCCTGTTCATTTCCAATCAAATTTCAATTGCATTTCTTAGCTTTAGCTGGGTAAACTAAAAACAGGAATGGCACAATGTTCCAACCTTGTAGCAATTGCTGTAATGTTCGAGAAATAAGAAGTTAAACTTTTGATTCTAATCTGGAACTTTTGGCCCTAGATTTATTATTTACAGTTCAGTTTCTGTCAGTTGGCATTTCAGTTATTGGTATTGTTCCCACCCCTTAACTAAATACAGCAGTCCAAATGTTTTACCTGTGCGGCTTTGTTGTTCGGTTCTAAATGGCAAGCAAACTCGAGGTTTTCTTTAGCATACTCATGTCCTGCAATATAACACAACTTGCGATAATTAGGGATAATAATTAGGGATAATAAAGGCACTTATTACTTTATTAAAGTATTGGGAAATTTACTTGAAACTTTCTTTATGAAGTTAATAAGATAACAGTGAAACCCAGTGGTTCACAAACTGGGCAGTACTGTGCCCTTGCGGGTGGTAGGATTATTGGGGGGGGGGACAAATGCTGAATAATGCTGGTTACAGGGTAATGTAGAAGGGCACTGAAGATAGCCATGGGGGGGGGGGTAGCCCAAAAAAGTTTGGAAACCACTGGTCAAACATGTCATAACTGTCAGCTTAGTGGTCAACGTTTCAAAATGACCATTCTAATTCTCTCCCACTGCAAAAGTTTCCATTGAGATATTTTGTAACTGTCGCTTGCTTTCTGCATTCAGTAGCCAGGTGTTTCCGAACAATACATTCGTTTCTTCCTGACTTAAGTTGTCAGTGGAACATATTTACAGTGACCAATCAGTCTATGTAAATTAAATGTTTGTAATAAGAGGAAGGAATTGTTAAGATACAGGAACAGATGAACTTGAGTGGAAACATTTCTTATCTTGCTTGTATACACAATACTCCAATCACATTGTCAATGTAATTCAACAAGGTCAATAAGTGTGTGTGTTTAGGATTTTTAACAATTTATTTTAGTCATTTCGCTATGATGTCTGCAGTGAGGCAGTTTAGTGATGTCTAGAACAGGGGCATCATGCCACAGACATGTAGCATCATGTCCCACCCAGTCACATTATCCTGACACCAGGCCAACCAGTCCTAGCACCAAACTCTTAATGCTGAGTGCCAAGCGTGGCAGCCCCATTTGTGTAAGTCTTTGGTATGACTTGGTCAGGGATCGAACCCATGACCTCCCGCTTCTACAGCGGATGCTCTAACCACTAGGCAACCAAAGCGGTTCAATGTCAATAAGACAAATTTCAAAGTGAGTCAGCTTTTAGCCAGAAGGTTGAGGGTTGAAGCAATTAGCTTGCTGGATGGTGGAAAAAAGTTACCCAGAGAAGTTGCCTTTTATGTGACAGGTATTCTTCAATATTTTCATATATTTGTCATTAAAGCAAGTATTAAGATATTAGTTATATCCTGTTTCATTAGGGTCGGCACGTTCTGTATTTAAAACTTATCTGTAAAGGTATGTAAAGCTATGGTTTATGGCTCATAAAGAATATCCAAATCTGGATTATTTTGATTCCCTGTTCCTCACAGGTCTTTCACATAAGGCATCTGTTTTTTTATATTTAAGCATGATCAGAATTACCAAACTTAATTTATACAAGTTGGCTGACCAAAGTATCAGTCCTGAAGTTTACAGTCAAATGTAAGATGTAAATCCATAAAGAAAATATCATTTTGCCACAAAACAAACTAAAATCAGTGATTACTTTGAACCTGAGATGATTTAACTTACAGGATGAATAAAAGTAAGCAGGATGCAGTAATCTTTTGTGGAACAAAAATTTGGAACAGAATGCATTTTTTAAATTTTGTTGAAGAGTGCACACAAACAATCTTGATAATGTTATTGTTGTTGTAGGGTTTAACGCCAGTGAAAACCCGGAAAGAACCACCGACCCAGAAGAAGCTACTTATAAGCTTTCTAATACACTCACATTGGCCGAATCTGAGACTCGAACCCATGCAGACATAGGTGAGATGTTAGTGATCTGTATCAGAGAGTGCGTTAGACCACTCAGCCACTTAAGGCTCCCTTCTGGATAATATAACACTACTAATACTACTAACAATAATAATAATAACAATGATATTCAGTGCACTGTATTTGGTGAAACTCCAATTTTAAAAGGTAAATATGAACAGAGGTCACCTGTATGCAATTGGTATTTTTGCTGCTATTGACTTGTTTTAAAGTCTGCCAGATGTAGGTTCTCAACCCAAAACGCACTTCAACATTAAAAGTGCACAGTACACAGATGATCTAACACAATTATTTAATGTAAAAGAACTGGTCTGAAATAACACAATCAACATGTAATGCATGCTAGAGCATTAATATTCCATAAATTTCATATCAAAAGAATGAGTTTAAGATTCTGTTCATCATGTAACATTAAGGATTTGGTATTTACTCTATGAAATTGCTAATTGGCAATATTAAGTGTCATGTAATAAACTAGGTAAATGTTATGTTATAAAAGTCACCAAAACAACTGACCCCACCCTCATCGACCTCCGAAGAACATGCAGAATAAAAACAATAAAGTAAAAAGTTTTCAAAGGTTAATGTCAACAAAAGGCCTCTACAAAGGCATTCAGTTTCCATACAAACTAATCAAATTTTTATATGCATATAAATTTTGTGATCATAAACGCCTGACAATTCTGTTGGTTTATAGTGCAATCCAAATATACCTGGCCATATAAGCGTGTTGGGGTTCATCTGTGAGATTGTATCAAGGGATCTGAGCATAACGCTTGCTGGCATCTCAAACATTCGGCCTGCAATTAAATACAGCATTTTGAAATAGCATTTATTTTGTAAATGAAGGCAAAAATTTCATTGTCTGGCCTTAAGAGATTTATGTATTTGATATCAAATAAAAATAAATATTGTATTAATCATGTAACAAAATAATTTGTTGCTAAAATTACCCTTATATTTTATGACTTGACATGTTATATACTGAACATATCACAAATGTGTAATTAACTTTACACCGGTGTTATATTGTCAATATAACACATTTGTTATAATCTCAATATAACACATAAATTAGTGCGAGTACAACACAAATTTATGTCATCCAATGGCCACCATTAAACAAATTAAAAATATCAGGAAATGCTTAAAAGGTGTAATGATCTGGCAGTCTGCAATTAAATTGCAATACAGATCCAAGTCATCATGTACAAAGCGGACATAACTCCAAGGAATTGTTGCAACTCAAACAACTGCATATCATCAATTTTATTACACATCTTTGAAAACATGAGATGTTTATTGCTTGTTTGGACTAGAGTTATTACACTAACTTACATGTACTTTAAGTCTGATGTTGGGATGGAACATCTTGCAAATTCTCTAAAAGCACCAGTTGAAACAGTGATGATACAAATTGTAAATTATGGCCGCTGTATTTCTTACATTTGTCCATTATTCACTAACAACCCCAACAAATTGATCACCTACTCCGCGCAATCATATTTTCTGTTTCCGCGGAAATCTGCATTATGTTACATACTCACCACAACCAGAGAGAAATAAGTGATCACCGGAAAACATGCTGTCTGGGGCTCCAAAGGGGGACCCATCTAACACATACACTACATGACCCTCTGTGTGACCTGGTGTGTATACCACATGAAACTTCAAGCGCCCAAATTCTAGGACATCATGATCTGTTACACTGCTGCAAAGAAAAATTGAAATTTAACAAATGTAAGTTTCCTTTCCTACTGCAGTTATTAATTAATTAATAACAAGTGTACATTTTCTTAGTAACTGAGATTCTATTGGTTTAATTAATTAATAGCAAGTGTACATTTTCTTAGTAATTGAGATTCTATTGGTTTAATTAATTAATAGCAAGTGTACATTTTTCTTAGTAACTGAGATTCTATTGGTTTTGATGGCACTTTTAACACATTATCAGTTTGGTTTGGATCTCTACAGCATAGTAACACAAATAGTTATTAACATCAAGACAATTGGAGAAAGTGCCATGCAATGTACACAATATGGTAACTGAACCCGGATGGTGGGATTCAAACCCACGCCGTTTCGGTCCCGCATCCAGCACCCTAACCACCAAGGCTCCCTTCCTTATTGTTAATATCAAGGAAATGAGAGCTAAGTGCCATTTCAAATGACGTGATGATGCAGTCAAACTTGGATGGCATGAGCAGGTTTCAAAGCCATATGTAACAAGATAACTGGGTGAAATTTTCGGATTCACAACAAAACACTTTTGACGATGATATAAATACACTGTTTAATAATGAACGACTTGAATGAGCAATTAAATTATGAATACGTGAGTATATATTTAATCCAAATATTGTATTATTAACATAATAATACACAAATGTAATAAAGAAAAATACAAACAATTTATTCTACAAAAGACAAACACAAGGCATGAATGATTCACAGTGACTAAACAAAGGAAAGATGGATATAGTTTACTCAGATAGCTAACAATGCAGAATTTTACTCATGTAGTAAATTGAATTCACTCATAGTGAAATTATGCAAATGAAAAGGACATATGTAACTTATGTTATCTTTACAGTCACTAAAGATACAATGGGTTTTACGTACCCCAAAATTTAGCCCATGGCTACATTATTACATGCAAGGAGATACACTCCATTGTCAGAACACTTTATTTCAGCTCCACAGCTGCTACAATTCCTGTGGTTGGCTTTACAGCTTGCACCATGTAGACCTCGATTCCTCTGATACTTGGAATGCTTGGGTCCCTCTAGCCACTCTAGATACCAACGGACACTCCAGATACTGGAGAGCTCTACAGCTGGGACACTCCAGACACTGAACATCAACAGACACTCTGGACGCTGGATATTCCAGATACTACACAGCTTTTCAACTGGGACATTCCAGACACTCAACATTCCAGACGCACGACAGCACAAGACACTGGACATTTCCAGACACTGGGCAGCTCTTCAGATGGAGATGTGTGAGTCCTTATAGTAGACTGCCGACTGACAAAACTATCCGTAATGTAAAGAGCTTTACATGCAGTGAGACATCATGCTACATGTCTGCAGCATGATGCCCCAGTGCTAGACATCACTATAAACTGCCTTACTGCAGACATTGTAGTGATATGACCAAAATTATTTTAAAGCTACGTTAAAAATCTGAATCAAACAAACAAAATCATAATATTTATTGTGACATGAATTTAATTTTGTTCTCCAATACTACTGATGCTGAAGTTATTTCATGTGCATGTCAGTGTTCACATCATAATTAAGTCACAATAATTTGTCAAACTTTGCAGCAAATATATTATACTTCTCTCTCTTTTCATAACAAATCTGTAAAATAAACACCCAAGTACACAAACTTTATACAAATAAGCCCATACATTCATTTGTCTTTTTCTCCAATGGACACAACCTGTTGATATGCCAGTCAAGCTCTTTATGCAGCTTTGGCAAAGATTTCTTCAGCCTTCATTTTTGTCACCAAAACGTTTTTGGTTCAATATGCAATCGTTTCTTTTCCTTCTCAAAAAGAGCCTTTTCTATTCAAGCTGGTAATATGTGATTATATATGGTAATATGGTATTGGTGATATGCAATGCACATATTCTGGCAGAGGTTAAATCTGTTCTCCATAGCTGCCAACCCTCTTGTCTTGCAATTCGTGAAAATGGAGATAAAAATTATTAAATTTTGACATGAATTCATAAAGTGATCATAGAGTCTGTGAATATTTGTCAAAACAAATGATTGCACAGCAAATGTTTGGTATATTCCAAACTAAACTTCACTTTTTTTGCAATATATTTCATTTTTACTATTCCGAGTTTCCTCTGACCCTTGCCACATCAATTGTTATATTTGGACATTTATGATGGGGTTTTGGGTCTGAGTCCATTCCAATAGAAAAGTTGGAATTTGCCGACACCATTTGGTGTCGGCATGGGTTAGCCTCTTACTAGCTGGCCCAGCAAACTAGAATAACCACAAACCAGTTTCTAAAAAAGATTAATTTAAGTGATAATGATAAATGTACCTTTTGTAATGAGGGAATAGAAGAAACTGAGCACTTATTTTATGACTGTTTAGTTACTGAAAACTTTTGGAAACTGTTGGTAGAATGGATCCAAACTTATGACCCAAATTTTAGAATTACACGAAAAGATGTCTTTATAGGAAATAACAACTTTGACGATCTTATCAACTTCCTAATTTTGCTTGCAAAATATGTTATATACAGATCACGTTGTGCATCAAAAAGCCCAAATCTTGCCTATTATAAAAATTGTGTTTTATCATATAAAACGCTGGAAAAATATGTCGCCAAAGTGAATAACAGCAGTGACGAGTTTAAAAGAAAGTGGACCCTATTATCAACTTTTGGTACATGAATTATTATTATTATTATTACTATTTTTACTTTTAAAATTTATATATTTTTTTTTTTTTTAATGCAATTTCAAGCATCTTGGGGTTTGTATGCGAGTATGACTTTGTGTACAATAATTGTGATTGTAAGTAAGTGTCTGTGTGTGCATGTGTGTGTGTGTGTTGTGTAGGGAACACATGTAGAGATCAGGACACAAAAGAATTTAAGATCATGCCCCATACGCCAGGTCAGGTGGTGATGTAGGGGAATATGTAAAATCCTGATACCTTGTGTTCAATAATAAATAATAAAAAAAAAAAAAAAAAAAAAAAAGAATAACCTTTCGAGATATACCTGCATGAAATCAATAGGAATAGGATTTATTTTCTCAAAAATCGTGAGCATAGCATTTGTCATGTCTTTAATCCACTGGCAGGAGAGACAAAAGCACATTGTTGCTGAAATCTGACCTAGATCTGGCCATTTTCAGTCAGAGTCACATGACTATACAACTCTCGCAACCCTACATGTCAATGAGGTTATATCGTCAAATGATATGGACAATAAACAAAATTTCCAAAGTATAAAATGGGGTAACAAGGGTCAGAGGAAACTCAGCCTATAATATTGTGGTGAAGCCACTTTCATTATAAGTTGTTGAATTGTGATTCAAATCAGTGTTGGCAGCGCATGCGTCGAACAAAATTCCAGATAGGCTCCAGTTTCTCTTAAAAGCATATGTAAAACTATATATATATATATATATATATATATATATATATATATATATATATATATATATATATATATATATATATATATATATATATATATATATATATATATACACACACACACACAAAGATTAAAAGACTCTAAAATGCATGCTACCAGGCCAACAGTACCAATCAGATATAATTCACTAATACAGTGACCAGTAGTACCGGACCATTTTGGCAACTGCAAATATCACAACTAGCGCTTAATGGGAAATTGGTTATTTTATTAAAGATTTCAAATAATTGAGAATTTTGAGAATTTTTGGGTTGCAGTGTGAATTTGTGAATCACTGAAAAAGTCGATAAATTCACACCAAACTCATGAGGGTTGGCAGCTAAGGTTCTCTCATGCCAGAAATCTTCTTCTTAAAGTAATTAATTGCACTTTTTTCAGGTGTCTTTTGAGCTTCAAATTTCCAAATGCAGCTCCTTTTGTAGGTGTTGTTGCAAACTCTTCCAACCATGATTACCGTAATTCAGATCTTTCTTGCAGAGGTACAAAAACGGCAGTCCTCTAACATTCAGTTTGTTAATAAACTGTCCAACTAAATTTCTGTCAACTTTTGGCTCCAACCAGTCCCATTTCCATACTCTTTTAAAACCTTTATCTAAACTTTTCCTGTCATGGTCTCTCTCAACAACTTGGGACACCATGTTTGCAAGCAGGCTTCTGGCTTCCTTTGCCATCAGTTTCCATTACATGAAAATTCATTGGATGAATTTAAACCTTTGACCAATCAGAATACTCATTATGAGAGTCATGTGCTAACTTATACATGGAACGAATAATTCACAAAGGTCATTGCAGAAAGGGACCAGATATACCGTTTTAAAAACCTGATCGGAGATGATATAAAAAACGGACTATATCAAGAAAAATCTGATTCAAGTCAGGAGAAAAATGGAATTTCGCTTTAAAATGAAAGATGAGGTGGTAACTGGGGCTACCATGTATCTCTTCCAGTATGCTACCAAGACTGGGCTGGTGATAACCTTCAGCAATTGGCACCTCTGACCCAAACTACATCTTTGTATTTGCTGACAACACTGGAATGGCTCAAGTAAAGACTGCTTCTCACTACTGACCTGGCAACGTCACCATCTTCCAGGAGAATGGCACACTGCATAACGTTGGCAAGCCATTTGATCAACTGAAGCCTGCCAGCTGGCAACAAATCAGACTCCATCAACGAAACAATGCATCCACCATCAAGATACAAATAGGAAAAAGTATGCACAAGACAAAGATGCTAAGGAGAGAAAGTTTGTCATTATCCAAGATGCAACCATCAAATACACAAACACAGCTCAAAAACAACTTCATGTGGATGGGTGAAATAGCAACAACAACATTATGTAGACAAACAGGTCACTATATGGATGTGTAAGTCCAAATACACCATGGATAATGATAACCTAAACATGGCGGCAAACAGGATCAAGGTCTGGCCTCAACAGGCAACCACAGCATGGACAGAAAATATTACAGCTGCTACTGTAAAAGTACATAAACCAGAATCAGTGGTGCAACTGTAGTAAGGAAACTATATATTGAAGCAGCTATCACAACCTTAAAAGATATGTAAACCATCAAGATGTAGTAAGGGTCTCTAATATTGCACAAGATCAGAGAACAAACAGCTATGTTGACAAGTTCTTCAGATGTATAAGTCTTACATGGATGCCCAGGAAACAAGAATAAAAAGTTATGGTGACATCCAGGATCTCCAAATCTGGTGCTAGCAGATATGACCTCAAACAAGATCATAAATATGCCGAAGCTAATCCTGCCACAAGATGTGGCTACCAAGGATTAAGCCAATATGACCACGTGCCTGAATGTTTAATAATGCCATCATAGGAATCAAAGCAAGAGTTCTGGTTTCACTAAAATCCATCACTAGAAACAATCCTGAGTGAATGTTCAAGATAAAAATTATGATTATATTTATCATACCCACTATTTCTCATATTTTCAAAAGCAAATATTGTTTAGTGGATACTTCTTGTATACAGAGGGTGATGAATATGAGCTTCTCCTTTGTAATTGGGATGGCTGTCTGGTTTGTCTTGAGTTTTATGTAATATTTAATTCCCAATTAAAGCCATTATTTGACATTGTAACTATTCATATTAAATTGATATAAATTATCTGGAGTACATTCACAACCTTGCATATGCAGGTTAAATCGTAGCTAAGAAAACGTCAAAAGTTGTTAGCCACCACAGGTTACCATATGTGGGAGACTATAGAGTTATCTCCCATTAGATACTGGGATTATTGCCCAATCCAATCCATAATACAGTTACTACTGGAATAGAATGCACTCTCTGCTATTAAGATTTATGGGTGAGAAGGCTGACAAGGTGTATCCATATGATTAAGAAGTACAGTTAAAGAAAACTATTTTCTCCTCCAAAAAAATCTTCTTTATAAATACGTTATCTGATCATTAGAATAGGTTCAAAGAGGTGGGAGTCAAAGAAAAGGCCGATCTCTGGTCTCCCAAGGTATGTGACACAGCTTCCAACTCAACAGAAAGATACAGACTGGAGTTGTCACTACAAATGCACAGACAGAACTAAATGGGGAAATTTTTCCACAGGCATTTCCAGTAGAAATTCATAAGCAGCATCACTGAGAAGCTGCCAAATGACCTGGGCAGGAAGATCAAGCCTATGAATGGATCGATGCTCTACCAACCAGAATGAATATCCATTATTTCAATTTTAATACCATTTCTCCTTTATAAAACCATGTGTAATATTTCTGAATAGAACAAATAACCGCTGTAGCATCCCAATCAGATGTTCAGCAAAATTTTCATTTGGATTAACCAGATTTTAAAAGTCTTTAGTGGAAACCCCATTGTATATGACCATACATCCACCAAGAGAAGCAATAACAAGTTTCAAAATTGCCACCATGGCAGCCATACTGGCGGTCTGATTTAAACCATTTTCATTTCAAAACACCCTGATTGTCATAGGAGAGCCTTCTGGTAGAATCATGTCAATATGACTTTCCACAGATAAACAAAATAACGATTTTCATGATGACCATAATTTATTTTTTAAGACCAGCTAGTAATAATAATAAGTCTTCTGCTGAAAACCCTAAGGTAACATGATTTTCTGTTCTGGGGGATTAGCTGTAACAAAATGGAGGGCATGGAGGCTATAATGGACAAGAGATGAATGCCATTTTTATTCAGGACCAACCAGACATCATAAGAAATCTTGAAGCAAAAGTGATGAACACCATTTATATTTAGAACCAACTAGACATCATAATAAGTCCTGAAGCAAAATTCTCATGTTGATATCATTTTCCATGCAAGAGTAATAATAAGATTTTCATAATGGTCACTGTGGTGGCCATTTTGATTTACAACAAAACTAGATTTCATGACAAATATGCGTCTAAAGTTTTATGGCAATCCAGTGAATCACTTAGAAGTTGCCAGAATATCAAACTTGGACTAACAGAGGGAAAATTTAGAACTTAGGCCTTCTCATACACGGTGAAGTTTGAAGATTTTAAGGCCCATTTACCGCTAGAGAAAGCACTGAGAGAGATAGACAACAGACCAAACCACAAGGTCTTCTGGTATAAGAACAGTGGAGTTAAAATCCTGGTGACTTTATGTCTCATACAATATCTATCACCCAATTTATACTTCCTACTGCATAACAACTCTATATGACTCTATGAATTATCTATATGACTCTATGAATTATCTATATGACTCTATGGATTATCTATATGACTATGAATTATCTATATGACTCTATGAATTATCTATATGACTCTATGAATTATCTATATGACTCTATGAATTATATTTATGACTCTATGATCTGTAATTACTATTGTTGATGTTGTAGGGTTTAACGCCATTTTTCAGCACACGATGGGCTATACATGGCGGCCAGTATTATTGGTGGAGGATGAACCCGGAAAACCCCCCCAGAAAGAACCACCGACCCACGAGAAGCTACTGGCAAGTTTTCTCACATACCAACATTGGCTGTATCTGAGACTCGAACC
The DNA here is from genome assembly GCA_029339505.1 of Unio delphinus. NCBI lineage: Eukaryota > Metazoa > Mollusca > Bivalvia > Unionida > Unionidae > Unio > Unio delphinus. Next base: position 157,443 of record JAQISU010000003.1, on the reverse strand, counting down.
CACGCAGACAGAGGTGAGATGTCAGTGATCCATAAGGGAGAGCGCTTTAGACCACTCGGCCACTTGGTGCCCCTCTGTAAATACTGAGTCAATCACCAGAAAGCATCACCTGAATTTACCATGAAGTGTTATTAATAAACAAATAAGTGCCTGTACAAATTGTCTGTATGACCTTTCTAGTCAGTTAACTCTTTGCCAGTAACTGCAAAGATACAATGGGTCCATATGCATTACTGCAAGAACGTACTAGTGGCCAGTTATAGCAAAAAAGTGCCAACATGTCTCATTCTTGTTCTAAATGAGTTACAAAACTTTTATCTTTGATAAAACAGTCCAAGGAATAGTTAGAAATACAGATGAGTATACTTCCTGTGTGTGAGAAACTCCTTCAACTCACTCTGTAGCATGGAAAATATCACTCGAAACAGGATTCTTGTAAAGTCTGTAAATAAGTGTATTTCCAAGCCACAGAAGAAGTAGTAAACTAAAGTATGGATGCTATCTGACATCAATTCCTAAACCAAGGGGTCACCCTAATCTGGCCATCATCTATATGGTCAGACAATGTTTGACCCTATAATATTGATAAAAATGAAATTGGGATGGATAGATTTGCAAGGTAGTGTTTATACTCCTAAGGTTGTATCGATTGTAACATATTTGAAGAATTATATCAACACAATACAAACTGTGTAACATCAGGAACATCATCATGTATTCCTCCATAGATTCTGATACCTCTGTAGTGATTCTTCATCTGAGAGTTGCCACCACTATGGTCCCTACAAAACAAAATAAATCCGCATGAAATATGAGTGAAATTACATGCATGGACCATATTTAATTATCAATTTCTAACATTGCAACATTTCTCTAGTAAGTTTATGTTCATGCAAGAAACAGAAATTGTTTCTACCTGAACTCTCAGGGGAAGAGTAAATTTTTCAGTAAACTATGAATGCTTAACTGGTTCACATTACCATTAATAAAACAAGCTTGCTACCTAATGATGTTATCCCTCCCAAAAAGATGAAATCATCTTGTCTATCTGTAACATATAGATCACAAGAAGTTACTCCAGCCATTTACATCCCCTTACTGCAACCAGGCATCACCAGTTTTAAGCTGTGATATATTACCGAAGTTACTCATGCCCCAAGTTGTGAAGTGGTCTAAAGCGCTCACCATTACCAAATTTATAATGACTTGTATGACAGATGAAGGGTGGCCGAGTGGTCTAAAGCGCTCTCCATTATGGATCACCTCTACATCACCTTTGCTTGCATGGGTTCGAGTCTCAGGTTTGACCAATGTGGGTATGTGAGAAAGCTGCTAGTAGCTTCTCATGGGTAGGTGTTTTTTTACATGGTTTTCCCGGCTTCTTCCTCCATCATTTATACTGGCCGCCATGTATAGCTCACATGACAGCAAGGTTGTTTTTTTTAAAAATTAAATTGTGATTGTTTAAGGATTCACAGAGAGATATAATTTACTGACAATTTACTTTCTCATTTAAATACATTTTACATTCCCGGACCACATTAACATTAGAAGAACAGATAACAGGAAGGATAACACACTCTGGAAAATTGACAGCAGCTCAACCAACATCGATCTGTGACATCTATATTCTGATTAGAAAATTATTCAACTCTGACAAACATTTTATTGGCAAATGCAGTGGATGCACTAAACTATGGCAGTGAGCTATACTGGGTCTGGTGCTCATCTGAGAAGCAGACGCTGGAACCACCAGATTCAAATCTTGTCTGTGCCAAACTAAATCTCTGAAATAAAGATGTAAAAAGGTTGAATGTGCAGACAAGCCAACAGCTTTTATAATGTCTTGGATCAAAGGTTACATTTGATAGAGGGGCTCACAGAGATTGTCACAGAATTAGAAAAGGAAAAAAAAAAAAAACTTTTGTTCTGCCTGAGAAATATTTGATTATTTGTGTTGTGCATGCGTACAGCGCTGTCTGGGATGAACAAGTGTTTTTTTTTTCAGATGAGCGATGGAACAAACATGTCTCGCTGCTGTAAACTACTTGCGACTACAGACATCATTATCACGATATGCACGAGTATTTTACCCTGAATATTACTCACTGTCCTATGAATTAAACAAGATTAAGGTATAATCGACAGTGATCTTTTGGATCTGGTGAGAAGAGCACGTATTTTCATGTGGTATTTCTAAAAGCCATAGGGGTGAGTGTTAAATTTACATTTTATTTGATATGCGCAGTTAATTGAGTTTGTATTGTCATATCATGTAATGATTCATTTATTACAATGCATATTTGAAACATTGTGAACTCTGAATTTCAAGTTGTTTTTAAGCGTTTAATGTATTAGTATTTTCCAGAAATAATTATTTTTACCAGTTTGGTTTTATTGTAGCTTACAAGGTGGTTACAAGGTTACGGGGTGGTTACGAGGTTACGTGGTGATGTAATGAGCTATCTAGATGAAACTGTACGGTTTATCGGTGGATGAATCGTGCGACTGTACAAGGGTCAAGAAGCATACGTTTATTCCAATTGTTGTTTAAATTGGTATATTTGTATTTACATGAGATTATTTTTGAATCTTAGTTGAATTCCAGGAGATTTGTGAATCTTACTAACAGTGCAGAACATTTTTAACGTATTTGAAAACTTGAGATTGTTTGAATCCCAAGCCATGTCTATATGTGAAACAATATGAGTATCTTAGTGTGTACTATTATTTGAAACTGAGGTTTCGTGAAGCTGTATATCAGAGAGATATATTATTGGTTTATTTTCAATGTGTGAATATTAGTATAGAGTGATTGGATCAATTGTATGTTGAGAGTGTGTGATAATAATTGTATTTTTACATCATACATTTTTCTTTATTAATTAAGTTAATACATTTTCATCTTTCACACATTGTGTTGAGTAATTCATTTTGTCCAATACACACTCAGTTACAATTCTGTGACAGAGATCGCTCAAATTTCATTAGATGAAATCTTCAAGAGACGACCCATCTTTTATGACTAGAAAATAGCTTTAACTATGATGACAGTGTTTAAGGGATGATATCCATTGACTTTTCCCTGTATGCTTCAAATAATGCTTCAGGGCATGAAAAGGATCTTGCATGGTCAGTTCTCTTAGCGTATTTATGAAAGAAAGGTGCCTATCCCATTGCCCATTGATCACAGCCTGTTCTTGTCTACAAAGCAAGATTGCATCATCAGGGTCATTACGAACTGGAGATGATTCACATCCACCAAAATGGGCAAATAACCCTCTCACCCTTCATGCTGACACTAAAGCCATCAGTAAACACATTTTGTAGCTTCTGTGAGGTTTTTTTTCTAAAGGCTGAAATTTATCTGAATTTAGCCATGCCAAAGCCCTTGAAATGCTCCATTTCAGAAATAATGTGAGAGACTTTGGCCTATTCAAGTAAAATTTGGCAGGTAGGTCAGATTTATATTTAACATGACTGATATCCCTGCTATGATGTCTGAAAGTGTTGAGTTATAGACTTTGATAATACAGCCAGAGAAAGAAGTCAGCCAGTTTACAAACTGAGGCACTCAGTAACAATGCTGCTGACTTTGCACCAGTCGCTAATTACATTCCAAACTCAATCTCTCTTTTAAGTGGAGGTCCTTCTTGCTCATAAAATTCTTTCCATAACTGAAGGCTTAAATTCCTTTCTTTGCAAACTATTTGACAAGAGTCAGGCATGTTAGAAAAGTCTTTCTTGACAAGATGGAATGCTTGTGACCCTAGTTGCTTGAAAAGATTTGGATGTCCTAAAACTCCTTGGCAAATTGATTGAAAAATCAAGTGAACAGTTCACTAAGGATTTGTCCCATCTGTAAGGGACTATCATAATCATTTTTCAATTCTGACCATCAACTTCTGTATCAGTACTAAGACCACTACTGATAATTAAGCAAAGGACCACAACCCTTATCAAATATTTAAAAGTGTGTCCACAGCCCAAACATCTCAGTTGAAAAGCTTGTGATTCCACCTTGTTGCAAATAATCAATCATAAGATGCCTATCCAATTAGAGACCAACTGATGGATTGACCATTCAGTCAGAATGATCTACCTGAATGTGTCTGATTTGTATGCTGCTGAGTTGCTAGCAACAATACAGAAATCCCCAAACCAGAATGCACAGGTCAGGTTGTTTGGTCACACTGTCTGAGTAGGTAGGTCGTCACCACCACCAAATTGTCCAACACAATACAAGTTTTCCTGCAGAGGTAGTCTTTCCAGAAATGATAGGTATTGATTATAGCTTTTATTTCTAAAAAGTTTATGTGATGAAGCATTTCTTTGGCTCAATGACAGTATCCATAGCCGGCAACAATAGACTGACTGTTAATACTGGTATCCATACATGTCAAACTGTAACTTCCAGCTTAGGCTTTTCTAGAGGATATTGCTGTTGTGAGACAACTATGGTTGAACCATTGACATGATTCAAAAGGGATAGAAAATCATCTAAATGCAATAAAATTCACTATATGTTTCTGGAGGATGTCATCCAAATATACTGCCATCACTAGGAATGAAGTCGACTAGAGCAGGGTGATGATGCAGTTCACAATCTTTGTAAATGCCCTAGTGTTGACATCTAGACCAAATAGAAGACCAGGAAGCTGGTAAACATTCCCTCGATATGCAAATTATAGGAATTAATGCAACACCAGGTGGATGGGGACACCAAAGTATTCACTGGTCAAATTGAGATGTTTGGCAAATTCATCAGTTCTGGCATAGATTAATCATGCCATCACCATCTTTCTTTCTGGCAGAATTAGTTGTTTGAGTGGCTTAAGTCAATGGTCAGTATGAGCTTGCTGCACAAGGAAATGCCTGGAGTTTGCTTGAAAGACATTCTGCAATTTCCTATATTTTGGAGGACTGTGAAAAAAATGTATGCTTGACTCTTAATCTCCTTGTCTCAATCCCCTGAATCTTTATCATATAGGCCTTCTTGACCATACAGAGTGGAGGGGAATAATAAAGTTGGCAATACCTGGTAAATTCCATCCAATGGAGTGGCTGAACTCGATCTTCTCTATCATACGCTAGATCTTCAGGCTTTCCCCACACTCAATGTGTGGGTCAAACTGGTCCAGTTCAATTTCCACAAGCATGCTGAACATACCCAGCAGCATGTCCATCATCTGTGACAGTATCACACAACGGCCAAATGGGTACACTATGAACATAACCAGGTCTGTGGGATAAATCTGTCATGCCGTTAAGAATATCTGACTCGCTGGTATAATGACCGGTATGGGTACTGACAGTGTTATTGTTGTCTTTGGTACCGACAACACCACAGACATGTTGAAATGGATACATCTGTCAGTAAAAACCCTGTAAGGGTCCATATTCAACAGCCCCATAGACTTTTATATGGTATGCCAACTTGACAGATCATTAGTATCTAGGCAGGATGTATGAATTACCAGACAGGCTGATGAGCAGTCATGATGGCATCGTATTGTACTTCAGCATGATATAATGCCAAAATTATTGAATGCAGTCTGAGATGGACAAATGGGTAGAAACTATCATGAATTTTTATAAGAAAAGAAAGATTGTGATAACCAGCAACTGATGTCATCTCTGGGTGGTTAAAGAAACACTCCACTGCTTAGTGCAAGACCTAAAACTTTTCTTTTTATTTTTAGTGCTCTTCCACAGGACAGTTGACCCAATCATGCATATACTGCAGGTCCTAGATAATGTATATTTTATACCTTTGGGGCATTTTTCATCATTGTTTAACTTAAATGACAAGAATGAAAATTTTTGAAAATTAACAACTAGGGCATAACCGATTAGCATTTTTCTACCGATTTCCGATTCCGGATTTTGGGCATGAAATTTTTCCGATTCCGGATACGATTCAATTAATCGGAAATGCTAAATCCGTATTTTTTTTTCTAAAAAATTTCATCTTCTGTTTCCAGGTTTCTGGTATCTGGTTTTGCCGTGTCTAGCATGTTACTTAGTACTTTACCATATCCGGCTTCATTTCCGGTTTTCACCCGCCGGTTCAAATAGATTGTCTCACAGCGTGGTTGTGTTGACCATATTGGACTTTTCTGACTTCTTATTTAACTTTATTAACGCACTATCGAATGACACGCAGTGTTAGACACGGTGCTTTAGAAATTCAACTTTATTATTTTTACTATCCGAATCAGTCGTTCCTGCCATGTCCGACTCCAATTGATCGGAAGTTCATACTATCCGGTGGAATCCGATTTCCGGATCAAAAGTCGGTTATGCCCTATTAACAACTACAATGTGTTAAAAAGTTGCAAAACCAACACCAATCAATAAACAAAGGAGTGAAAAGCCTGCAGTAACAACACAATTCAATAATGCTGTGTTGGAACATATTGTCAGAATAAAATAAGTCCACAAATGGGACAAATTCACATAAAAACAGCCAAAATTAAGTAATGAAAACCACCTGTACTGGATTCCTTACTACTAGGGCTGTCCCAACCATCTCGAAAAACCAGGGCATTGAAAATCAATGACGAGTACCCGTTCACAAAAATAAGCTGTCGACAACGCTATCAAAATATCATATATCATCAGCAGCATGCTGGTCTGAGTAGTCCAAGTTTCCTCTGACCCTTGACGTCCCATTTCTGATATTTGGATATTCATGTTGGGGTGTAGGGTAAGAGTGCATTTCCTATCAAAAAGTTGGAATTCACCGACACCATTTGATGTCGGCATGGGGTAGCCACTTACATACCAGCCCAAAAACTTGAACGATCTTTCATCGAGATATACCTGCATGAAATCGATAGAAATATGATTTATTTTCTCAAAAATTGTGAGCATAGCCTTTGTTATGTCTTTAATTGTTTGAGAGACTAAACGAAAGTACATCATTGCTGAAATTTCTCAGATCTGGCTATTTGCATTCTTAGTCACGTGACTACACAAATCTCGCAACCTAGGTCATACAGTCACGTGATATCGACAATAAGCAAATTTCCAAAAGTTGTTGTACATATAATTTGGACATATTATATATGTGCCACATAAATAAATATATTCGGTTCTCTCCTTACTAAGCCATACAGATGCTATAAATATAATTTGAGGGAAAGTAGAACAAGGTTTGCTATAAATAGAACATGTTACTGCAGGAAAGTACAAGTCCACAGACATGCGTACTAATATTGTAGTTATGTAAAGCGGTCTTTTCTAAAATACAGTCTGTGGGATTAATGGAATGTTAATAGAAACGAGATTTTTGGAAGGTGGATGTATCGAAAAAGCGTAATCCATATACGTTTACACTTAATTTAGTGGGGAAAAGAATTTGTTGGGCATGGGTTGTACATGTCTTGTTCATGTTGTAACGAGTACCCGTTAAACGGCACAATGGGTACCCGGGTAAGTTTTCCGTGGTTTTTGACAGCCCTACTTACTACACATTAAAAACACAAAATTCTGGGATCGATTGTTAAGAATCAGAGAAAACACAGGATTTTTGGCATGATGTATTGACAGCTTAAAACTAGCAACACCTGGCAATGGCAAGGGAAGATAACAGGCAGGAGTAACTGCCCTTCAAATACAATATATAGATGGAAAAAATTATTTGTTGTCTTTTTGGAAGAGCTAGACTCGGGAAGTAGCAAGCTTATTTCCTTAAAGTTATTATGAACAGGGAAACTGTTTCACGGAGAAATTAAGTGTTCAGCAAGTGTATAAATGATGAAGTCTCGGCTATCATACCTTGGGTATTCAGTAATGATAGTCATCTGTAATTGATTACTAAGCGATTAAAGTAAATCATTTCTTACAATTCATTGTAATTGAATCACTCAACAGTACTCCATTAGCTAGAATACTTGAGTTGATTTGAAAGTCTTTATAAAGAACCTAAAGTGATAAACTAGAAAATATATAATTTTGCAATGTTTAAAATATAAAAAAATTTTACGACTCCAAATTTATAATTAGATTCCTATGAATTACTCTTAGTTGTTCAAAATGACATGTTCATTGTAACTAAAACGATCCAGTCCATATATTTAGATAGTAAAATAAATTGGAGCTGTTTTATGGCTGAATATCATACAATATCACACACGCTTCAGATGGAAAAGAACACAATTTTGTACAACAGTTCCCCTCTTGAATGGCCCCCTGACAAGTGGCCACCTGCTTCTTATGACCAGAATCCCTCGTTTGTATTCAAAAGTACCCCTCAAGAACAGCCATCCCTCTAAGACAACCAGCAGCAAGCATATTAATACAAAAATGTAAAATGTTCCCCTCACGATCGGCCACTTTTTTCTCTCGAATGTATCAATAACCAATAATTAATTTATATTGTAATGTAAGGTAAGTAATCATATTATCTCTATAGTTGATACATGTCTCCCAATGTCAGGTTTTCATTACTGAAAGAAGTGTTGACTAAAGTACATGCAATAGTAAGATTAATATTATATCATTGTCTATAAAAGCTGTTATTTACAGGAAATGGGCTCAACAATGTTACGATAAAGTTTTGGGCTTCACATATCTGTTGAGTTCTTTTCTTTGATGATTACAACTGGATGCAATTGTCAAGACCATAACAGGGTCAGCACAGGCTAAAAATAGATTGATTTTGAGCATTGACTAACACAGAGAAATTGACCTTGAACAAAACAGAGTACCAGACAAAGACCAAATAATCATGCGACAACACATTTATTGCTTTCTTTATGAACAAGACATTTTGTCCCAAAAATTTTGACTGCATAATTAAATTGCATACAGTCAGCAACATCTGAATAAATCATTACCAAACATTACAACATCATTATGTAACCAGAGATGTATTATTTTAAAAGAAAGATGGTAATTCTACTCAATTACATTGGATAAAGTGGGGAGGGAAGACTTGCCGAACAATTTTATGTTATGTAGAAAAGAATCAAATAAACAATGTCATTACCGATGAGGTGGTTATTCAGCAGCAGTGGGAAAATGGAGCAAATGGAAAGATAACTATGTATGTACCATGATTTAAATGATGTTTTTGAATGGTTTTGCAATGTGCTGTGCATGACAACAACACCCGCTCGCATATCATGCTTATGCCAAGAATAAGAATTATTATTGTATATTCAGGTGAAAGCAAATTTTTTAGTAAATTATGTTTCTCCGAGAATACTTACCCGATCACATTACTTTAGGGATATTAGCCTGCTACCTCGCGAATCCAGCCCTACCAAAAGACGAAAATTCGTCTTTCCTGTCTATGTCATATAGACAAAGGGCAATAACTCTTGCCCCTTACCTCCCCTTGCTACCTGCTAGGTGTCGCTTCTTTAGTTTTTAAGCTGAGCGGTATATAAAACACGAGGATGCTCGCATGGTGGGGTGGTTGGGAGGGTTTCTTAGTAATGTGATTGGGTAAGTATTCTCAGAGAGTTGTTCCATCTGAGAGGGGCAATCAGAACCATCTGACAGTTCTGACCCCTTAACTTCTGGATTAATTTCAGTACCAAGACCGTGGGAGGGTAGAAGAATGACCACAACCCTTCCCAGGTGATTGATCGAGCATCCACGACCCAAGCTTCTGGGTCTGGAACCTGTGAGATGAAAGGTGGAGAACTTGCGATTCCACCTTGTTGCAAAAGATTAATCATCGGATGTCCCCAAAGTGTGTCAATTGGAAGAAAGTCCGATTGATGGAGTGACCATTCTGTGTGAATGACTAGATATAGTGTCAGCCAAGACATTGAGTCTGCCAAGAATGTGTCTGAATTGTACATTGAGGTGGAGATTGTCGAACCAATGTAGAAACTGCCAGTTCAGATTGCACAGGTCTGGTGATTGGTGTCCCCTTGTTTTGAGGCAAGGCACCACCACAATGTTGTCTGACATAATGAGGGCAGTTTGTAATAAGAGTTGATCCTGCCCGAAATGAAAGGCATTGATGACAGCCGTTATTTCTGAAAGGTTGATGTGGAAAGGGGCTCGCCCCTGGCACCCACGTGCCGCTGACAGTATCGAAGTCCGGCAACAGGTGGGCACTCCAACCGTAGGTATTAGTGGCAGAACATACCGTTATCCCAGCTAGGGGTATCTCCAGATTAATCCCTGTGGACAGCCTACAGGGGTTGTGCCACTGACTCAAGAATGATCGTATCTCTGGCGTGAGCATGACTGTTTTCTGGGATCGAAGGGACTTGAAAAGGGCGCAATTACGCTAGCAACGTCCTTTGTAAAGGGCGCATAAAAGGACGGCTGAGCGGGATCAAGTCTGCTGCCGCATTGAATAATCCGAGAATCTGCAACTCTCTCGCTAAAATGCGCATCCTGTCGGAAACGGACTCTACGAGTGCAATTATCTGGATGATCGCAAACTCGAGGAAGCCTTACCAGATTCAGATCGGGAGAAACCCCACACCCAGATGGACCAAAATCCGGATTGGACAGAGATCAGACTTTATCCAGTTCACGAGAAAGCCTATATGATGTAAAGTGATATAAGATCGTTTCTGCCTTTGAGCAGAGTAGAACTTGACAGATGTTTCTGGAGGATGTCCTCCAAATATACTGCCGACGCAATAGATGAAGTCGAGCGGAACAGGGTGACCACGTAATTCATAACCTTGGTACTAGCCCAAGGGCTTAAATTTAGGCCAAAAGGTATGACATGGAACTGATAAACCGAGTCCCGACAAGCACAATGGAGAAATGTCCGCTAATCGTGGGATAGGGACGTGAAATGTGAGTCGGTCATATCTAGCCAGCTTATGATGGGGTTTAAGCGACGTGCCCTTCAGACATGCGTCACGACGTATCAGGTCTAGGTTGGCAGAAGCAGTCAGCGCATTGGCCATGGAATGGTGAGCTGCCCTGTTATGAACCCTAGCTAACCGGGCCGTCGATTCCCAAGCATGTTCATTGCCAGATTTTTCAGCGATCCTGAAAATGGCTAGGGAGGCTAGGTCTAACAGTGAAGACGTAGCGACTACATTTCGAACCAGCTTGGACGTGGCATTGAACACAGTTTTGTCCACTTTATAAGACAATGCCGCAGACATATGGACTGCTGCCATATTTTATCCCGAGCCAGAACCTCAGTACTGAACGCATTGGAGTGAGTTTTGTACCATCGACCTGAAAACGACGCTGGTACTTTGGCTTTCAGAAAAGAACGCCTTAGCATTTCCTGGATCCCCTATATGTGTCGACAGACGGTCATTAATTTCCTTAATTTTTGTCGACTGGGGAAGGAGGCGGAAGGATAGAGTCTCTTCCCCCTCATCCAGATCGACATACGCTCTAACCTTATAGTCGGTAATGGCAGCAGGAGGTGGAGGGCATTCTGAAGGGGCCTTAACACCCTATAAATTTCCTCCACTGCGGATTTGAAGCTGAACTCAGTCCGTTCCATAGTTGGATCTGCATACAGCTGATTTGCCTGCGATTCATCGCACTCACTATGTGCATAATCCTGCTCTGGTAAAGCATCCATATCGGGGTAATGCATACCAGGTGTCATAGATGACTCGATTCCGTCATCTCTGATAAAGGCATTCACTCTCCCTTGTGGATGAGCTGTTAGCCTATGGACGGCCGGCAATTCTGAATGAATTGATTGGCATATGTTTGGCCTGAATGTCTGCGACGGGCCGGCTATAACCGGCACCGACCGCTCGAATGGTCGGGTTGGATCGAGAGATTCATCGCCAACATCTGTGTCATGGTAGTGATATGTAACCGGTAGTACGGATTGACAGACGGAAACATCACTAGAATCATCGTCAATCCGATTTGTGCGGATTGCGGTATGATAAAAGTCCCCGGACGGACTGGTATATGACTAAAATCTCCATACGGTTGGACGACCGGTGCCTGTTGGGCTGGACGGCCGGAGCCGGATGGACTGTCAGTGCCGGCAAGTGTTGGCTGGAAGCTTGGCTGGACGACCGGTGCCATTTGGGTTGAACGGTCATTGCCGGATCGACGCTTGGTGCCGGTTAGTGCCGGCTGGAAGGTCGGCTGGATGACCGGTGCCATATGGGCTGAACGGTCATTGCCGGATGGACGCCCGGTGCCGGTTGGAAGGTAATAATAATTACATAATGCTTATGTAGTGCGGCCAGCACTGTGCGCCCATCTACCATTCGCTCAGAGGGAATGTTGGTTCTGGTACAGCTTGCATATCTGTACAGCATACCAGGTGACCTAGATGACGCAATTCTGTCATAATTGACACTTTCACTAAATCTCCCTTGTGGAGAAGCCGTGAACATATGGACGGCCGGCACTAACGGCTGATTGAACTGGCGAATGGTCGGCCTGAAAGTCCTGTTCTGGTAAAGCTGCCATATCTGGGTAGCGCATACCAAGTGGCATAGATAACTCAATTCGGTCATCTCTGATAATGTCACTAATTCTCCCTTGTTTTAAAATCACACCGTCACGTATTTGACGTGACGGGAGGTGTACACCGGCAATACCGACTGATTTGTCTGGTATATGGTCGGCCGGAATGTCGGCGAAGGTCCGGCTATGACCAGCACCTGCCTCTCGAATGGTCTGATTGGACGGAGATACATCTATAACATCTCTCTCATGGTAGTGATATGTAACCAGTAGTACAGATTGACTGATGGGTACATCACTATAATCTCCGTAAATCCGATGTACAGCCGGTGCAGGTTGATGTCGGCTGGAAAACCGGTGCCATTTGGGCTGAACGGTCGTTGCCGGATGGATGGCCGGTGCAGGTTGATGCCAGCTGGAAGGTCGGCTGCACGACCGGTGCCATTTGGGCTGAACGGTCGTTGCCGGCTGGACGGCCAGTGCAGGTTGATGCCGGCTGGAAGGTCGGCTGGACGACCGGTGCCATTTGGGCTGAACGGTCGTTACCGGATGGACGGCCGGTGTAGGTTGATGCCGGCTGGAAGGTCGGCTGGACGACCGGTGCCATTTGGGCTGAACGGTCGTTGCCGGGTGGACGGCCGGTGCCTGTTGATGCAGGCTGGAAGGTCGGCCGGCCGGCCGGTGCCATTTGGGCTGAACGGCCGGTGCCTGTTGATACAAGCTGGAAGGTTGGCTGGCCGTCCGGTGCCATTTGGGCTGAACGGACGGTGCCGGATGGACGGCTAGTGCCGGTTGGTGCCTGCTGAAGTGCCGGCTGAACTGACGGTGTCGGCTGGTGTCGCGTGAACTCGTGACTACAACACGAAATTCCGCCATTAATAGTCGCAACTGGTTGTTCAGAGACGAAGTCTACTGAAACGGAAAAGAAGATAAACAAAGCACAAATTAACAATTCAGTACGCTATTAAGTCGCTATTCCATAACCGTAACTAACAGAGGAAGCGAAATGATTAAGTGTCGCGTGAACTCGTGACTACCGAAGTCCGCCATTAAATAGTCGCAAATTGGTCGTTCAAAGACTTTTTTTAAGTCTACTGAAACGTCAAAGAAGATAAATAAAGCACAAATTATCAATGCAGCACGTTATTAGTCGCTAATATCGTAAACGTTACATACGGAATAAGCGAAATTATTGAGTGCTACATGTATTACATGCTAGTACCGCCATAAGCGTGCTTTTTGACCACGTTGCAACCTGGTCCGAAGTCTAGAAAAGGTGACAAAGTCACTCAAATTGGAAAATATTGTAAAATAATGTATACAACCTGTAGAGGAATGATTATCCAACACAGTAATTCCAAATTTAACTTTGGATGGTCAGAATTTACACTAAGATGGCTTGGATTCATTGGAGGTCTAATTGTACGTGTTTTTGCGTACAGCGAAGCTAAAAAACTGAAGAAGCGACACCTAGCGGGTAGCAAGGGGAGGTAAGGGGCAAGAGTTATTGCCCTTTGTCTATATGACATAGACAGGAAAGACGAATTTTCGTCTTTTGGTAGGGCTGGATTCGCGAGGTAGCAGGCTAATATCCCTAAAGTAATGTGATCGGGGAACGTATTCAAAGGAGAAATAAGTCTATTATTATCACAAGAAGAACCTTTTAATAATTCATGTTAGTTTTAAACAAAGATATTAAATGAAGATATAAAATGCTTTGAAGTATGTATCTTTCTTACTACGTACATTACATATACTTCTCAAAAGAAATTAAGTTCCCCTCTGGAAAGGCCACCTGTCTTATAAGGCCACTTCCCCAGTACAGAAGGGGTGGCTGTATAAGAGTAGATCCACTTTATATTAAAATTTTAGTCATAATCAGAAATGGTTACAGTATTTTATCACATGTGGGTGGTTTTCCCTTTTGATACAAAAAAAGGAGGCGTAGAACAAAATATTGGGGGAGAAGGAAAAGATCATAGTTCAATATATTATGTAACACTTTAATATATCTTTGTTCCTTTTCCATAGTAAGACCACAACTGAAATCAAAATCTTTAAAAGATGTTGCCTCTAGTTGTATAAGAATTAATCTGTTGATTGTGTCTGAGCTTAATTTGTTCTTTACCTGTGTACGAATATTATTTTGTAATGTTAACCCACATTCACACTCTGCTGTTTGAAAGGGCATATATATAGCTAGCTCAGCCAACTGGAAAAAGTGTAAAAAGTTTTCTTAAAGTTTGTTGTTACGATTTTCCACATATCAAAGGTATTGTCTTTTGGATAATTCCACTCCAGAATAAGATTTTTCATTAACATAAGCTTTGCCAAAGTTTAACATTCCTGAATTAGCCTGAACACCGACTACGATGCCCAATTTACAATGATGTATTAAGATTTTTCCATTGATGATATATTCTACTTGTAAAAAACAGAGGTATTTTGATCAAATAAATATCTTTACTTCTTAATTTCACTTTTAGATTCTTATTTATTAGATTTGCCTTAGCTTTGATGCTAGGGTTTTGTAGCACATGATACGGCGGAGCTAACTTGTGACCAAAAAAGTGCAATCTACCTTTAAATAGTCTATATTCTAATTTAGTTTGGTAGTCTGAATTTTCTATGTTTAATGTTGAAATACCTCTGATATAAGGGTTGACTGTAGTGATTTTTTTTGTCCATCCAGCATGTACAATGGACTCATATTTAATTCCAAAATCACTCACTGGTGTCTCCATTAACACTTTTCAGGCTCCATTAATCTGATATACTTCTGATTTTTAAAAAAAAAAAAAAAAAAAAATTGCCATCATCACTATGATCAGCCAGTATTTGCCTAATGAACACATCATCTAAAGATGAATGACACTGGGATTCAGCCATTTTGGGTCTTCCAGATAGCCTGTACTATAAATATGCATGCAAGGTTCAAGCTAAGACAGAATGCTTATTACAGGCCCAAATTTAGTATAACAGCCATTCATTTCAAGCCAAGAACCTGATGTGTAAACATTTTCAAAAAAATTATATGCTATGACAAGCGATACAATGTATCTACCAGTTGACATTTGGCACTTTAAGGGTGAATGTTTAAATGAATAAATAATTTAGCATGATGTCCCACCCAGTTCCATTATCCTGACACCAGGCCAACCAGTCCTAACACTAACCTCTTAATGCTGAGCACCAAGTGAGGAAACTGTTTGTAAGTTTTTGGCATGACCTGGCTGGTGATCAAACACACAACGTCATGCTTCTGTGGCGGATGCTCTAACCACTAGGCCACCGAAGCGGTTCCATTCTTGTGAGTAACACAACACATGTAAATGAGTCTGAAGAAAAACAAATTCACTTACCAGTGTTTGTGTGTTATTAATACAGCTTCTGGGGTAATATCCATTTCATTCAAAACAGTCTGCAATGGAATTAAATCTACAAAAATTACTGATGCTTGCACTCTTAGGAAGATGCAAATTTGTACTTGATACGATGTTTTTAACTCTTCGTCTCCTACTCTTTACTCCGTAACAAAGTTTATTTGGATTGATTCTGTCCCTTCTACATCTTGTTAACGTACATCTTCTAGTCCAATCATGGCAAGGAATGCAATGATCAATTACTCAACCTCAGAATCTTCAAGACACTGTGGCACAAGCCAAAACATATCCATGTTCTAAGTAGTCTTTCATTCCCCACCCCCCATTATATCTTAAACTATTTTATGGTAGTATGATATGAATAAAATATATGTATCCTAAGCACAATGTATCTATGATATATCGCTTGTATGTATAGATTTTTCATTACAAGGAAGCTTGATAAGCCTTAAGTATTTGTGAAGTCAACTCTTCACATCCCTGTTGAGTGTGTCCACTACAGACAAATACAGTTCTTCCATTATTCCTAATCTTGTTGGGATTTGTTAACATGTAATATCACATGTACACTGTGTGCACTATGATCTTTAGTTCAATTCCACTTATACTGATTAAGATAGAGACTGCAATATATATATATATATATATATATATATATATATATATATATATATATATCACAAAACAAGTTTCATTCAGTATAGACCTCACATAGAAGTCAACCTCCTTTTCTTGAATCTGACAATAAACAGCTTGTACATTTTTCACAAAACTATTAGACTCTAAAATCAGGACACGCTTGTCATACATGAGCAATATTTAATTCATTTAAATTTATAAAAGAAAGTAAAGAACGTCATCATCAGAGAAATTGCTCAAAAACAATTTGAGGAGATACATGTATATACAAATGATCATAAGACAAGCGGAGATACATGTTCATACAAATGATCACAAGACAAGCGGAGATACATGCTCATACAAATGATCACAAGACAAGCAAGATACATGTTCATACAAATGATCACAAGACAAGGTACAATGTCTGATTCACATAATTCATAGAAATGCATGTAACTATAATAGTCTTAGTATATTCTACTGTGATTTTCTGTAGGAAACAATGAAAATATAATATATTAACAAATGTATTATAATGTATTAACAAATGTTAACAAATGTATTATAATGTATTAACAAATGTTAACAAATGTATTATAATGCATTAACAAATGTATTATAATGTATTAACAAATGTATTATAATGTATTAACAAATGTTAACAAATGAATTATAATGTATTAACAAATGTTAACAAATGTATTATAATGTATTAACAAATGTATTATAATGTATTAACAAATGTTCTCTAGATAAAAGTGTTCTTCAATACAGTAGCAACATTTACCTCTACAGGTCCAGGGTCTCCTGGATCAACAACAACAGCTACTTTGGACTGAGTGTCTACAACAAGGTAGGCATAGTTGTCTAAAGCCATAGGAATTGGGATAATCTGAAGTGCTGCAAAATAAGGTATATAAATGAGCACAAATATTATTGTCAATATTTGCTTATAAGTCCAACTGCAAAGAATATAAATATTGATCTGCTGTTGCATAATGTATCAACAGATCAGGGTCTATGTTGCCTGCTCTACCCATTATTCCTAACTGAACAAGCCAAGATCTGCAAGCATATTATCTGTGCATATTTCAGTTGAACTCAACTTATAAAGTTATTTGTTACATGTTTAGGCTCTAGTAAACAGTAACACAGAAAAAGTGAAAACAAGCTTTGTAAAATTTAAGAAAATTCTTTTTACTGAAAAAAGATTGTCTTCAGTTTTAAGATTTAAATCCAAGAATAATCCATAAATTAAATTACAAAAGTCCAAGTAATGAAATGTTCTAATAGGTTCAAGTTCGAGTCCTATTGGAAAATCCAAAATGGAAGACAATGTATCCTGAAGTCCGTTTTGTGTTTATCAATAGTTCCTTGTAGAATCAAAAGACTTAAGACTCCAGTGTTGGAAATCTGAATAAGATTTTGCTACACTGTCTTTGTGCAAGAATTTTGTATGAGCAAATATTTCCAAAGATACAAATTAATCCTTTACAATCAACTGGTCTTCAGATAAGTAAACATGGATTTAAAAAAAACTGGCTACAACAAAAGAAAATGACAATGTTATTTGTAAAAGCCCAAAGATACATATTGAAACAATCTTGATTGAGATCAGTCTTAAAAGACTTTACCATGTTGTATTAAGACCAGTCTAAAAAGACTTTACTATGTTGTAGAGTCCAGTCTAAAAAGACTTTACTGTGCTGTATTGAGCCCAGTCTAAAAAGACCTTACTGTGTTGTATTGAGTCCAGTCTAAAAAGACTTTACTATGTTGTACTGAGTCCAGTCTAAAAAGACTTTACTGTGTTATATTGAGTCCAGTCTAAAAAGACTTTACTATGTTTTATTGAGTCCAGTCTAAAAAGACTTTAATGTGTTGTATGGAGTCCAGTCTAAAAAGACTTTACTGTGTTGTAATGAGTCCAGTCTAAAAAGACTTTACTGTGTTGTAATGAGTCCAATCTAAAAAAAAAAAGACTTTACTGTGTTGTGATGAGTTCAGTCTAAAGACTTTACTGTGTTGTGACGAGTCCAGTCTAAAAAAACTTTACTGTGTTGTATGGAGTCCAGTCTAAAAAGACTTAACTGTGTTGTATGGAGTCCAGTCTAAAAAGACTTTACTGTGTTGTATGGAGTCCAGTCTAAAGACTTTACTGTGTTGTGATGAGTCCAGTCTAAAAAGACTTTACTGTGTTGTATGGAGTCCAGTCTAAAAAGACTTTACTGTGTTGTATGGAGTCTAGTCTAAAAAGACTTTACTGTGTTGCATGGAGTCCAGTCTAAAAAGACTTTACTGTGTTGTATGGAGTCCAGTCTAAAAAGACTTTACTGTGTTGTATGGAGTCCAGTCAAAAGACTTTACTGTGTTGTGATGAGTCCAGTCTAAAGACTTTACTGTGTTGTGATGAGTCCAGTCTAAAAAGACTTTACTGTGTTGTATGGAGTCCAGTCTAAAAAGACTTTACTGTGTTGTATGGAGTCCAGTCTAAAGACTTTACTGTGTTGTGATGAGTCCAGTCTAAAAAGACTTTACTGTGTTGTATGGAGTCCAGTCTAAAAGACTTTACTGTGTTGTATGGAGTCCAGTCTAAAAAGACTTTACTGTGTTGTGACGAGTCCAATCTAAAAAAAAAAGACTTTACTGTGTTGCATGGAGTCCAGTCTAAAAAGACTTTACTGTGTTGTATGGAGTCCAGTCTAAAAAGACTTTACTGTTTTGTATGGAGTCCAGTCTAAAGACTTTACTGTGTTGTGATGAGTCCAGTCTAAAAAGACTTTACTGTGTTGTATGGAGTCCAGTCTAAAAGATTTTACTGTGTTGTATGGAGTCCAGTCTAAAAAGACTTGACTGTGTTGTATGGCGTCCAGTCTAAAAGACTTTACTGTGTTGTATGGAGTCCAGTCTAAAAAGACTTTACTGTGTTGTATGGAGTCCAGTCTAAAAGACTTTACTGTGTTGTATGGAGTCCAGTATAAAAGACTTTACTGTGTTGTATGGAGTCCAGTCTAAAAGACTTTACTGTGTTGTATGGAGTCCAGTCTAAAAGACTCTACTGTGTTGTATGGAGTCCAGTCTAAAAAGACTTTACTGTGTTGTATGGAGTCCAGTCTAAAAGACTGGACTCATCACAACACAGTAAAGTCTTTTAGAATGGACGCCATACAACACAGTCTAAAAGACTTTACTGTGTTGTATGGAGTCCAGTCTAAAAGACTTTACTGTGTTGAATGGAGTCCAGTCTAAAAGACTTTACTGTGTTGTATGGAGTCCAGTCTAAAAGACTTTACTGTGTTGTGATGAGTCCAGTCTAAAAAGACTTTACTGTGTTGTATGGAGTCCAGTCTAAAAGATTTTACTGTGTTGTATGGAGTCTAGTCTAAAAGACTTTACTGTGTTGTATGGAGTCCAGTCTAAAAGACTTTACTGTGTTGTATGGAGTCCAGTCTAAAAAGACTTGACTGTGTTGTATGGTGTCCAGTCTAAAAGACTTTACTGTGTTGTATGGAGTCCAGTCTAAAAAGACTTTACTGTGTTGTATGGAGTCCAGTCTAAAAGACTTTACTGTGTTGTATGGAGTCCAGTCTAAAAGACTTTACTGTGTTGTATGGAGTCCAGTCTAAAAGACTTTACTGTGTTGTATGGAGTCCAGTCTAAAAGACTTTACTGTGTTGTATGGAGTCCAGTCTAAAAGACTTTACTGTGTTGTATGGAGTCCAGTCTAAAAGACTTTACTGTGTTGTATGGAGTCCAGTCTAAAAGACTTTACTGTGTTGTATGGAGTCCAGTCTAAAAGACTTTACTGTGTTGTATGGAGTCCAGTCTAAAAGACTTTACTTTGTTGTGATGAGTCCAGTCTAAAAAGACTTTACTGTGTTGTATGGAGTCCAGTCTAAAAGACTTTACTGTGTTGTATGGAGTCCAGTCTAAAAGACTTTACTGTGTTGTATGGAGTCCAGTCTAAAAGACTTACTGTGTTGTATGGAGTCCAGTCTAAAAGACTTTACTGTGTTGTATGGAGTCCAGTCTAAAAGACTTTACTGTGTTGTATGGAGTCCAGTCTAAAAGACTTTACTGTGTTGTATGGAGTCCAGTCTAAAAGACTTTACTGTGTTGTACTGTAATGACCCATGATATAAGCCATTCCTGACAATAAAAGACACCTTCTTTCAACTCTCTATGAAATTATCAAATCTTTGAATTACATTATGATAAATATTTCACTGTACAGCTAAGATGCATTTTTTTGGACAGAATGTTTTTATAACAAAAGCCTATTATTATTTATCCAAAAACATTATTCTCATAAGTAACTATTCCAAACAAATGCTAGTCATCTTGAGAAAATGTTTAATTTTACAAAAGGCAGTAAGACATTTCAGTAAATCAAAAACTGGATAGCTTTACAATAAGGACCTACTGGAGATCTATATGGACTCTTCTTCTTGAAGCCACAGTTGATTTATGGGGCACATTATATAAATACCCTATAAGAATAGTAGAATTTTATTAGGGGCAAGTAATTCTGCATCAGTGTGGCAAGCTGGCACAGTTACTCCGTGAATTTGACAATTATCGATTGGATATTCTCGGAATCAGCGAAATGCGATGGACAGGAAGTGGGAAAATCGTCAGTGAGGAGAAGACAGTCATCTACTCCGGCGAGGACAAGCATCACGTGCGAGGTGTGGGGTTGGTGCTGAACAAAGTAGCGGCCAAGGCACTGATCAGTTGGACACCAGTGAGTGACCGTATCATCAACGCCCGTCTTCAATCTCGGCATGCGAAAACTACTATCATTCAAGCCTACGCGCCGACCGATGAAGCTGAAGATGAAGAGAAGGACGCTTTCTACGATCAATTACAAGATGTGTTCACGAGTGCCCCTGGCCACGACATCAAGATCCTCCTCGGGGACATGAACGCCCAAACTGATGGTGACCGACGAGGATGGCAGGAGGTGATAGGTCCGCATGGGTCAGCGACAACAACGAGTGACAACGGTGATCGGTTTCTATCCTTCTGCGGCATCAACAATATCTGCATTGGCAACACGTACTTCGCTCACAAGACCATCCACAAGAAGACGTGGCGATCACCGGATGGTTTCACCTCAAATGAAATTGATTACATCAGCATCAACCAGCGGTGGCGATCAGCAATGCGCGATGTGCGAGTCTTCCGCGGGGCCGATGTTGGATCCGACCACTGCCTCCTTGTGGCCACGATCAAGTTGAAACTGAAAGCGATGAAGATGAAGACAGTCACCAAACCATTTAACACGGCAAAATTGAAAGAGAGAACCACCGCCGAACAGTTTCGGATCGAACTGACCAATCGATTTCAACTGCTCGAGGACTCGGACAATATCGAAATGCAGTGGACGCAGTTCAGAGAAACCGTTACCGAGGTAGCAGAGAGAGTGGTCGGACGGAAACGAGGCACACAACGGAAACAGTGGATCACTGACGATACATGGGCACTGATTGATGAAAGGAAATTAAAGAAACGCCAACGAGACCAGGCGAAAACAGAAGAAGAAAAGGAAGAAACGGCACAGGAGTACCAAACACTGGACCGATTGGTCAAACGGAGTTGTAAAATAGACAGGAAGGATTGGTTGGAGCGAAAAGGAGACGAGGCCCAGGAAGCGGCAGACCGTGGAGATGCAAGGACTTTGTTCCGGGTGGTCAGGGACCTTACAGGGGCCAAAAGTGGATCCAACGTTCCGATCAAAGACAAAAACGGCAAGGTCCTTGCCAGCAAAGAAGAGCAAGATGAGCGTTGGATGGAGCATTTCAGTGAGACACTCAATCAGCCACTGCCACCTTCCACTTTCGACTTCACCGATGCACCACCTCCTACAAATTTGGATGTGAATATAGAGGACATCAATACCGCCGAAGTCATGGCAGCGATTCGTCGCCTCAAAAACAATAAGGCGCCCGGCATCGACCAAATCTCAACAGAAATGCTGAAGGCAGGAGGAGATGTTGTCGTGCAGAGGATCACCAAACTGCTTAATGACTGCTGGAATAGCGAGTGCGTGCCAAGTGACTGGAGAAAGGGAGTGATCGTCAAACTACCGAAGAAAGGCGACCTGGCCGATTGTAACAACTGGCACGGTATTACTCTCCTCTCCGCTCCTGGCAAGGTCTTCTGCATTATCATCCTCAAACGCCTGCAACGCGCTGCGGACCAGGCCCTGCGGGAAGAACAGGCTGGATTTCGAAGCGGCCGGTCGTGCAGTGAGCAAATCTTCGCCCTCCGAAATATTCTCGAACAATGCACTGAATTCCAAAAGCCGCTTGTCGTCAACTTCATCAACTTCAAAAAGGCCTTTGATAGCGTCCACCGTGAATCCCTGTGGCTCCTTGCAAGGTCATTTGGCATTCCACCTCGTTTCATCGCCATCTTCAAGAATCTTTATCGCGAGTCCAGCTGCTGCGTACGAACGGACGCTGGCCACACACCCTTCTTTGGCATTGAGACAGGAGTCCGTCAGGGATGCATACTCTCGCCTTTCTTATTCCTTCTGGCAATAGATTTTGTCATGAGAAAGGCGATGGACCATCCGAAATATGGCATCACGTGGAAGGATAAGGCACGCCTGACAGATCTGGATTTTGCTGACGACATTGCGCTACTGGCAGAGAATGCGAGATCTCTTCAGGAAATGACCACCAACCTGGAGGTGGAGGCGGCTAAAGTTGGATTAAGAATTAGCACAGAAAAGTCGAAGACACTGGCGGTCAACCGGAAGACACCTGTGCGGGTCAGCGTAGGCGGCCAGACCATCGGCCAAGTCGAGCAGTTCACCTACTTGGGAAGCACCATCGACAAGGAAGGTGGAGCTGATGCAGACGTCAAATGTCAAATTGGCAAAGCGGCGGCCGTATTCCAACGTCTTCTCCCAATTTGGACACGTCGGTCGATTCACACAAACACCAAACTTCGCCTCTTCAACACTATCGTCATCCCATCCGCCATTTACGCCTGCGAGACATGGAAAGGCACGAAGAAGCTGGTCAGCAGGCTGAACGTATTCCAACAGCGATGTCTGCGACGTATTCTTCGTGTCACCTACCACGACCACATCACTAACGAGGAAATCCTCAGAAGAGCAAACACCCGAAGCCTGGGAGAAGTGGTTGCAGAAAGAAGATTACATTTTGCGGGACATGTTCTGAGAATGGCCGAGACGCGCCACGCAAAGACTGCGATGTGGTGGACGCCAGCACGTGGGAAACGAGGCATTGGACGACCGAGAAAGACATGGCGACGGACATTTATAGAAGATCTGCGAGCCGTCAATATCAACTTAGACGCAGCGGAGGTTAAGGCTGCCGATCGAGATGACTGGAGGAAGCTTGTTGCCCTATGCGCCCCACTGCGCGGAAGGACATAAAGAAGAAGAAGAAGTAATTCTGCAAAAAGTTACTTGCAATATCAACCCCGTGTGAAATATTTATTGAGCAAAGCATATTAAACTGATTCATCATCATATAGGAAGTAAAAATATGATGTGTCAAGAACTATTAACTTTATGTGTAATAAAACTGAATATGTTAAATTTTTTTTGAGTAGATAAATTTGAATTTGTTTAACTATCCAGCCAAAAGGTACAAAGATTATACATGTGTACCAGTGGCTTTCCCTAACAGTCAATATCAGGGATCAGTCTACCTTTAAATTATAGGGAGAAGTAACTTCCTTTAGACAGAATAGGGAGAGGTGAGAGCTGAACAGAAAGACGCGGAAGCAAAGCATTAACTTTAATAATGTGTGTGTGCACACACATGCACTATCTTTCATTATCTTATTTGAAGTACAATCTCTATTTCTTAGGATGCACATCTGCATTTAAAATTTGTTTTATGCAATACTTTATTTTTAAACAGAAAATTTCTGTGTTGTATTTATAGCATAAACACATTCTGTATATCTATATCATATTTATATGCAATGTAATCATACTTTAAAGTTTAGTTTTGGATGGAGAGATTTTGTGAGATTTGAATTCTTTAACGTAACTTTAAAAAATTTTCAGTTATATCGCTACGATGTCTGCAGTATAGCAGTTTATAGTAACGTCTAGCATCAAGCTGCACACATGTAGCATGATATACCACCCAGTCACATTATCCTGACAACAGGCCAACCTGTCCTAACACTAACCTCTTAATGCTGAGCATCAAGTGAGGCAGCTGTCAGTATCATTTTTGTAAGTCTTTTGGTATGACTCAACCAGGGATCAAACCCACAACCTCCCACATCTGAGATGAATGCTCTAACCACTAGGCCACCAGAGCGGTCAAGAGATTATGCAGTGCATTTTGGCCATATGACTTTAAAAGAGCACAGTAGAAGACATACAATGTAATGAATTTTAACTGATAGTAACAATTATATTACAGTATTCTAATTGCAAATTAGTATATTATTCAACTACCCTTAAACAGGAATTTTATATTTACTCTCTAAAGTTCACTATAAAAAGGCAGTTAATTTTTTTTTAAACATTGAAACAACCCCTCTAACATGTGCATGTTTGTCCCAATTTCCTTGTTGCAAATAAAACATTACTGTAACTTTTCACAGACAATACAATGAAGTAATAGTCAAAATATGAATGAATTTGACCCTTCTTTCCAACCTAATCAATACAGCAAGCATGTGAATGCATCCAGTTTTAGAAAAGATTTTCCTTCAAAATTTAACCACTCACTTTCATGCTTTGTTTCAACAATGAATAGGTTTAATAACTTATTAATTTGATCTATACACTTTTAATAATGTCGTGCTTTGGTTAAACAGAATTTGCTTCAATATTTTCTTCAATTTTAATCTTCATATTTTCACAAGAATGGGTTAGGTCAGAAAACAAATTTGACCTTTCAGCACATCTTGAATTCCACAAAGCACTAAGCATTTCTTACCTATATTTTTTGGGCAAAATTTTCAATCACAATATATTTGGACTTTCCTTCCTTAATATATTATCCAAATGATTTATGAAAACAAATAATCTAATGAATGGTGCTTCATTGACACAGTGGTTTCAAAATGATTTATGAGAACAAATAATCTAATCAAGTGGTACTTCCTAGACAGAGTGGTTTCAAACTTTTTTTTTAAAGAAAACAATAATGCAAATATGGCAATTAAAATCTTCAAACTTATTTTGTTAAAGTTAGAAAGTGCTCTTCACCAAGTCAAATCTTTAAATAAAAAATAATTTAAAAAATGCTATTTACTGACTGATATTAAAGTTTCAAAATACAACTATGAATAATAGTATGCAGAAAGTTTTCATTCTCTAGGTAATTCACACACTTTACATAGTTGCAAACCCCACAAAGTATACATCAACTTGCTTCCACCTATGTTACCATATGTCACTGATTGCTTCATCTCAAAAAGATACATTTTCAGAAAGGAAAAGCTGCATGAAACTTACAGAAAGCAACACATTTCTGAATCAACAAGCATCAGTTTATTATCTTCTAATAAAAGCACACAAGTGCAATGTTCTACTTCTTACCCTAGTTTCAAATTCCTAGCAGTCTCCAACCAATACATTTCTCATTTGGAATGCACAGCCAATTTTCTTACAGTTGCCAGATAGTATGCAGTACTAATTTGGCTTGCCCTGTTTAACACCAGTTTACCAATAATGCAAAATGTTCAGTGGTTATTTCTTTCCGGTAAGCTTTGATACAAGTAACATGTATCAAAATACTGACATCTGCACTGAAGAAACATTGCTTAGAAATGAAACTCTTAAAGGTACCGTTAATGTGATATATATTCATGACTATGACAGTGTAATACTGACAGCTAAGCAACGAGCCTGGCATCAATTTGGAGTTGTCATTTATCACTTGGAATCAGTTTATAATGGATTTGTGGTGATGGTGGATGTGAGAAACAGTAGGTGAAGCATATGTTTTAAAGTTCACATACCGTTTTCCAATGATTCTTAGTTAACAGGTGCTAAAAATGGTACGTAAAAGTGACAATTTATTGAAGTAAAAAGCCCAAAGAACATATTAATACCTGCACCGTTTCAGAATCTTTGATTTCAAATATTTCATGGGGATATAACACATAGAGTCCTCTAGTATTCACCTGTATAGAACCCTAGTTTTAATGAAAAGACAACTATTTAAAAATTTGAGGAAAGCCCCACCTATTTTAAGACTTAGAGAAAGCCCCAAATAAAATTATATCAAGAGAAAGCCCCAACTAAAATTATATCAATCTGGATGGTATAACCTTTCCCTCATTAGATCAACCAATCAATCATGTCATGGAACTAATCAACTTATTGAAAAAAGTTTAGAGATGAAAATCCCCAAATCTGCTTTAACCCAACATAATATTTTGGTAAACATTCACTGGTTGATTGTGCTTGCAATATCTTTACAGAAACAAGAAAAGAATAAAACTGTTATACAGAGTTCAATCTTTAGTATGATACTGTCAAGTGATTGATTAATGACTGATCATTGACTTGTTTGGTAGAACACTGATCATAACATTCTGCAGAACTCCAAAATCCATTGTATACCTACAGCCATATTCAACTGGATGGACGACTGTGTGACCTGAGGTGAGACCATATTTCTCCCTAGCTTTTGCTACATCGTGTCTGTGGTAGTAATAGCCAATTCTTGTCCTTGTGTATAAAAAGTATCTACAAATGAAAGACAGTCAAATTAAACCAAAATTTCATTTTCTTCCATTTCTTATCAGCGACTTATAATACCAAGCTACAAACTGATTTGTTTCTATACAATTCTTGAATTGAACTAGAAACTGTTTGTAAAATCCATTACCAAAAATACATTAGTTTTGATAATTATTTTGTATCATCATTAAATGAATGCACCCCATGAGTGAAATTCCACTGCTATATAAAAAATAGCTTCGGTATAATTATATTACAAATTTATGACCAGCACTTAACATGCAAACACAATTGTTGACCAAAAATGATGCATTGCACTTATAACTTCATTTTCAGTGAAAAAATGAGAGTTCAGTATTCCATTCAGCATGTTACGCCATCATGTGAAGAGAGGGCAACAAGCATGAAAAATACACTGCCTAGGAGCCCGCAACATCCCAAATATTAAAGGTGTGCAATCATTCTTCCTAATGTGAAAGCCCAGAGACAAAAAAGTATATTATTTAAAAATTGCCATGTTAAAACTTTTAATGAAATTTTATAAACATTTGATCATTAAATTTCCCTCATGGACGCATTTCACTGAGTGTCAGAATAATGTTCATATAATTCTGTAGTTGCATGTTGGTTGTTTCTACATCAGGATGAAAACATACAAATCCAATGTATCAGCTACTTATTAGCTGACTAAATAATCACAACTCTCAGGGTAAAACCCTTCAAGAAACAAGACTAGTGAATGCTCATCTTTTGTCAATACACCAACATATGGTATTAGTAACTTTCATCTGTCACTTGATACAGTGAATGCCTATGATCTAGATACATGCTTTCCAACTGGTAAGTAGAAGATATGTGCATTCTGTACAGAGCATGTGACTAACTTTGTTAACTTTAACAAAAGAAAAATAGCAAATATATTAAAAAAATCGGATCAATAGGAATTATTGTTGCATACTATTCTAGCTTGTAAGCTAATGACTAATTTGAAATTCTATATGGAAGCTTACAGTTTAGACACAGGAATAATAGTATCATATTAATGACAAATGTAAACCATAAAAAAAAAATATAAACTCAGATAAACATAAACCAAAGAGGTAAAAAGAAAGGGGTGGCCAACTACTAGAAATATACCAGATAACAAGACAAAGTCTGATTACCCAATACCATTACAGGTTTGAGACTTAATTATCAGACATCAAACACCATTTTTAAAAAATGTAAATTTTTAATCTCTTTCAAACAGATTAAATAAGTATGAATCTATGCGACATGTTCCATGAGCTATAGTGAGTCACATGTATTTTATATATATCCACTGTCCTAAGATCTGACAGTGGCCACTTATGGGTCATGTCCTGGCGATCTTCGAAATAGCCAATGGAAATGCTGATTTCAGAAATCCAAAAGTTAATCAAATCATTTGGCACACATTGATGATGATGAAGTTGAATTAATAGTGCTGTATCGCTCACTAGGGGCATGTAGCACTGTTAAGTTTCCAGCAATCTGGATATTTAATTACTCCGGGGGGGGGGTGGGGGGGGGGGTGGAATGGTGCCGCTTCGCCCAGGCATTTATGAACTCAAGGAGTACTATTTAATTTGGTCATCAGGTCGAGGTTGCTATTAAGTAACCATCGACCTGAATGGAAGACCCTGGGTGAGTGGGAATAGACCCAACACACACTCAAACCCTAACAGCCAATTAGGTGTCTTAATGGTGTGCAATGGCACACTTTGGCACACATTGATGGTCTTCAGCCATACTGCTCAATCTCCCAGACACAAAGATATAAAACCTCATTTGATTGGCTGATGAAATTTGTGATTATGGTAACAACACAGGTCACCAGCCAGATCTTCATGTATGACAGTGGAGATACGGACTTAATCAGATTGAAAATTATGAATTTTCACATTTTCCTACTCTGACATTCATGGCCATGCCAATGGGTAACAATGCAGAATAGAATGGCATTCCTTAAAGGTGGGAAAGCAAGTCAAATTTGGTGTAAACATGAAGATCAATGCTAAATTTATAAAACAATGCAAACTGTAGCTTAAGATATTATTGGCAAGTTTTCTGTAAGTCACAGGGAATGGAGAGGCATCCTCCTGTGTTATTACAAATATGATATGTATTATCGCATATACGATATGTGTTATTAAATATACAATATGTATTATTATAGTAGTAAACAAAAATACCACTAGTGATTGTACCAAATGCTGGTCAAAGCCACAGACTAAAACAATTATGACTGTTTGAGCTTCTTTACTGACAAGTTCTATATTATAAATTAAGGAATAAAATGACTAGGTAAATTGTTTTACATCACTAATGCTTTTAATTTTTTAAATCAGTTGTAGGGGTGAGAAACAGAAGGGTTAACAAATACTATATCATCATGACATCAGTTTCAGAGTACTGTGTGTACAGTGGCCATTTTATTTTGCTGGTATCATGTGATAATATGTAGCTGATGATGAAATTGTTAGAAGTTTTCTTCCCAGTAATTTCGCACTTTGCTGCAAGTAAAATGCTTAAAGTTTCTCAGTCAAAAATTCACTTTTAAAATAATAAGAAAGATTCCAAACAGGATTTTGCCAGACTTATCACTGATCGAATTCAAACTTTGTTGCCTATTTTTCGGTTATTTAATTCTTCATAATTATGTTGAAAACAGTAAACCAAATGTTCAGGTTGGTGAATTTATTCGTCAAAATAAATAACATAATTGCACTTTTCTAATCGGACTCTGCATGGCTTTGTCATGTTTAGCAGTCCTTAGTAGGACCGCGTTATAAACAATGTACTAATCAAAACGCAGTCCTACATATAAGACCCGACGCTGATATTTATGTTTTGGGTGTCAGGGTCTTACTGCCTAACAAACAGAGCTGTGTAGTGTTTTGAACTCTACTGACAGGAGAATAAGTGGTAAAATTTTCATAATTATCACATATTTGGCAATAAATATCAACATTCAGCCACATATTTAAGAGTTATTGATATACTTACTCGTGATCAACTCAAAATCTGACAGTTGCAAATGAACTCATTTATATGTTCCTTTGACACATTTCAAAATTGGTTGCAATACGATGGTGGCTGTTGAACGCCAAAGTAGGTTTCAACAAGGCCGTTTTATTTTAACGAAATGGAAGTATCAAAGTATCAAGTATTTGAACAGCAAGCAACATTTCGTTTCGTTCAAGAAACATTTTCCAATAGGAAATTACTTGAACATACTTCGGCATACCTCAACTACTGTCACATTTCAACAAATTCAAATGTATGTCAACTGATCAAGAAAATGTGTTCGTTTGCGAGTGTCATATATTGATTCCACCAGGATAAAAACAGCACAGTATATTAATTAAAGATAAATTAGTGGAAGAGTGACGATATAGGTTGCCAAGTATGTGTGATATTCCTGAAACTTTGACTACTCGTTCCGATGTCAACGACATCAGAACAAACTACACAAGGCCGCTATTCGGATCGTATGACATAGCACTTAAACAAAATCAACATTGAACATGTGCTATGTCTTACAGGTAGGACTAATCAAAACGTAGTACTCATAAATAAACAGTCACGGAACAAATGTCTGCAGTCATGAAATTTTCAGTTTTTAATTTCACTACAGGTTTATGAAGATTCTAAGTGAAAATGACCTTGTAATAAAACTTACATAGCTAAAGAATTATTCCGCAATTTTTTAAGTGCTTATAAACCAATACCGCGAAGATAAAAGTTACTTCAACATTCACTATTTTGTCCTATATTAACATTTATTATGTGATATGCTCCCCCCCCCCACCAATAAAAGTGGAAATATCAGCATACAAAATGTAAATAAATGAAGTTTGGAATACGAAGCCTGAGGTAAATGGACTACAGCGGTATGTGCCACTTTAAAGTTTTGTGGCAGTTTGAGTTTGAGATACCGAACGCTTTATCACAACTCTTTCTTTCTCTCAACTGACCCTATTCTAAATAAGCATCCCCCAGCCTTTGCCATTAGTTATCGTTAAGTTTTTCACATATAGTAAAAAGGCTGGAATAAACTAGGCCTCCTCTGTCGCGAATTTGTAAAACAAATGTAATTGTGGTTTTGCGTCGCCAAAATCACCCAATGGGAAAAATATATGTTAAAATAAACATTTAGGTAACTCAGATCAATCCGAATGAAAGCACTGCCTTAATTTGATTCAGAGACTTCTCGGCCCAGAATCGGTCTGCTAAAGTGTTCGGCCAATGACGAAAAAAAATCCGACTAATTGTCCGGTTTTGTATATATCATTAGAATCTTTTCTTCGTGTTTTATTCATTAGATGCTACGGATAATTGTATTTTATGTCAGACCATGTCCAAGATTCATTTCTACCTGACATGAATAATGGATTTGGTTTTTTAAACATGTTTATCAGAATCTAAGTCCATAAAATTGAAAATTCCTCTTAAAATGCTATGTTTACCTGTTGTTTACCACATTTTATAGTTTTAGTAACGGATTTTAAAATATAACACAGATTTAACTTCTAAACATTTGAAAGCTTCCAAAATGGAATTTCCCATTCAGTAATGGCTCTTTTTAAAATTAAAATAATTTTGAAAATCCTCATTGTGACATGAGGTCAAGTATTGGACTACATACTGTTACGGTTATTGGATTTATATTATTTATTTTTTAATTGTTAAATCCAAATTTGTTATTTAGGGTTTATTATTCATTAATTGGGAAATTATTCTGGAAAGTTTAGGCTGACCTATACTCTAATTGTAAACGAGTTTTGACCTTGGCTTGTGGATCCAACTCCTGACCTTGCTTTGGACATTGTCAACAAGTCTCTAACACTATTGGTTAATTTCAAGGACAACTTTTCATTTTTAGTAATTAATGGCTTATTTTCTTCTGGATCATTCTATTATTGCGTGACTAGGTGAAGGCAGACTCTTCCTCTGACCTTCTATCAATTTCTAGAAAAGCGCGTGATCACTTGTTTACTTCAGAAGAACAGTTATATATAGCTGTATTTTGGAAGCTAACATTAGTAGAATCTCTGGGCTTTAAGATATTAGTTGTATATATTTATTTGAGTTATAATTATTCTGGACTTTGTGTCAATTCATTGAAGAAAGAGGATTTATTATCTATTTGGAGGAGAAAACATGTGCTCATAATTCATTTGGATGATAAATTAAACAAGAACTGCATCACGTGACATTGTCAGCCATTTTGGATTACATCCTCAAGATTCGAACCTGGAACTATTAGAACATTTATTTATCAGGACTCTTACAGTTCCATTAGTGGATTATTTTTGTGAATTCTATATTGGATTAATGTTGGATTTGATTCTCTAAAACTGTAAGTTTATTTATTTTATGAAAATAATTGTACCTAATAAATTCATTGTTCAATTTATACAAGCTTGTTAGTTTTCACTCTTTCTGTGTTGCTGCTTATTCGAGCCTAAGCACTTAACAGTACTCTTGTTTATCAACAAGTTACTCATTGTGCATGATCAGTTGTATTATTGTTGCATCCAGTATTTAATTTTGGCTTGAATTTATTTAATCAAACTAATTAATTCAAGTTATTCTTCTTCAGAAATACAAAACTCTCAAAATTAAATTTTCGGAAGCAGAAACTTGGATTTATAATGAAATTCAAATAAGTAAATATTTCTGCATTATATTATTGTGATTCAACAAAAGAATACTGGAACATCACAACGATACAGGCCATCAAGGGTACATCAA
Organism: Unio delphinus; assembly: GCA_029339505.1. Classification (NCBI taxonomy): domain Eukaryota; kingdom Metazoa; phylum Mollusca; class Bivalvia; order Unionida; family Unionidae; genus Unio; species Unio delphinus. Next base: position 124,581 of record JAQISU010000003.1, on the reverse strand, counting down.
CACTTTCAGACTTGGATTTATCTTGGAAAACCGATAACGTTTTTTTTCAGAACTTTAATCATTAGGACTTATTCTAGAAATTCTAGTATTATTTTGAATTTAATTCGCAATACCACAAATTTCCTTTTTCACAAATGATTCTTTAACGAAGCAAGACATATTTAATAATTTTGTCCAATAAGTGCTTCCAGCTTGATTAATAAGTCTCAATCTGGCTCTGACATGAAAATCAAAGAACTCAAATTAAATCACGTGATGGAAATATAGTTAAGAAAGCTGCAGCTTCAAAAGAGAACGATGAGAAACACAAATGCATCTTGAGAGAGAGAGAGAGAGAGAGAGAGAGAGAGAGAGAGAGAGAGAGAGAGAGAGAGAGAGAGAGAGAGAGATTAATACAAATAAAGATGCAAAAGGATGTGAGAAAGATAAAGGAAGAAAGATAATTTAATAATTAGACCTGGTAAGTGAAATGCATATCTCCACTTTACATTGAAGTTCAGGTTTTAATGTTGCTAAAATGTTAGATTAGAACCACCTTTTAAATAAAAAGAAGATATTTTCCTCATTTTAGAATTTTGATGAAAATTTGAAATGGACAGGAGAGTATTGGACTCTGGTGTTACAAAGTGAACTATTTGGCAAAGCTCATGCCCTCTACCCTTTCCAGTCAGTACAGCAATGTGCTGATATTCATCTGGTGAAGTAAAGTATCTCAAAGAATTATGAATTGTTACCTGATGCTGATCAATAAAGGTTTTGAAACTATAAAAAAGAAACTGGACAAAAATCCATATCGAATTTGCAATAGATAAAGAATTCTTTGATTTATACCCAGTTTGTGCATTTACGAGAGTTATGGTAAAGAAAGCTTCTGAGAATGATGTCTCCGGATATTGTTCCTTTAATATTAGTCAAGCTATTGATGAGGTCACTTTTTCTCCTCTCGTGAATAATCAAAAGATTTTGATCATAGTAGTCCCCGTTTAATTACTTATTCTCTTTATTATAATCATGGTCACAATGAACAATCACTTGTTGTCAAACAAACAAAAAAAATCCTGAAATGTTATGTTTGTTTGAAAACGTTTTTAGAGAAACTGAAGAAAAAGTAGTACATGTTTGTTATATTATTACAAATGGGGTCCTTGTGAAAACATGGAGATCACTAAAGTATTGGTGGGTGACGAGTGGTCAGTGAGCTATCCAATTGTAGTTCCAAACTTGTATATAGACCGGAAATTCTACGTTTACCCATGAAACACTTTTGGCTGGTGATTTAGGGATCATAAAAGATTTAGCACTAGATCTTAAATCATTTATATTGGCCAAGAATTAAAAGTGTTAGTCGGTGTTAAATACTTGCGTGGCCTTTATGGCATTTGCTATATTATAGATTGAGTGAGTTCTGGATAAAAATAAGTATCTCATCATATCGCATATATTCAGTTCTATACATGTATATGTGATCTTTGAAATTATATATTTATCTTTAAATGTGACTTCTTAAACTGAAACTCTTTTTCTGGTGAACGTATGACCTTTCGATGGGCGAACATTATTATCCTCCTGATACCACACAATACACTACAACGTAGTACTCATCGAAGATGCTTTCAAGGGACATGACTCATTTATGTACTGAAATGTAACAGGACAAGTTGAGCAGCAGAGAGGGCGAATCGGACAACTTTATCGAAGCGTCTATTTGGCAAACCAAGGCTTCCTCCAAAATCGAAAAAAAAAGTTTCCTTTGGAGACGCAAAGTTGTTGTCGCCCCCTCTCTGCTGCTATGGGGGTAAAAATCTTTTACGATTTCAGCGGAATATTTGATCAAATCCAATACGATATCTTGATCTAGGATCATGCAAATTTATCGTTACAAATCCATGATGGATTGACTGAGCGTGACTAAAGAAATTTCTAATGAGACTATATTCCATATCTCCACTACACCAAGTATGGTGAATATTTCGTAGCATATGTGTGTCAACCCCGTTGAATACAGCAAGAATATTGCAGTTATATCTGATCACTTTTGGTATTTGAGTGTATCATTGAGTGACATATATCACATCGGTATTTTTATGCCTATATCTGGAAAATATCTTTGCGGGATTCTTTTGATTGTGTAACATGAAATCATCATATACGACTAAATTGTTAATACTTCCATCAATAACATCAATGTTCAGTGCTTCCTCGATATCGGTTATAAACTCAATAATATCTTCATCGATTTCCGATTTCGCTTTCTCGTTAAAATCCCTTAACACCTCGTAACATCTCTGATCGTCTACACTCGGGGCTACTAAATACAACTTGTCCCATTTCATCCATCTCGTTATCAAATTAAGTAGCAGTTGTGTCTTGCCACTTCCAGATGGTCCGATTATAATCATGCGAATAGAATTTGGTAGCGCTGCATGATGCTTAACTGGTTCTCGTGTTTTTGTCGCCGAAAAATCAATTACATTCATGTTATTATAAATAAATTATGGATCTATATTGTGTGAAATGGAAGAAGCGTACTAGCACAAACGACTTGACGATTACAACAAGCAAATAACAGATCAGCACTTACTGGTAAGTGTGTACAATGTGGTACAAAAAAATAAGATTTGTTTCTATGAAATATGGAGATGTTTTTAAAAAAAATGAGGAGGTGATATTGCAGCCAAGCTAGTAAAATGACATGGAACACCATGGGCAAAATATCCAGGAGAAAAACACCTTCCAGGATATAGTTATTGTGGACCCGGGACCAGACTCGATATCAGACTCGATGATCAAAACCAACCCCGACCCGGTGAAAACCCAATAAACGCCATTGATAAGGCGTGTTATGCTCATGATGTTGCTTATAAAAACAGTAATCTGCAAAACAGACATATCGCAGATGTGAAATTGATTCATGCGTTGAATTATATCACTGATAAATCCTTCACAGAAAATTGGCGTCATGGTTAATAAAATCGGCTATGAAAAGTAAATTCATGTTGGGTGCTGGTAATTAATAACATCATGGAATCTATTTATTATTCTCCAAGAGGATCCTGGAGGGGGTAAATCAGCAATCAGTAAACTCGCTAGCGCCGCAAAGGTGAAAAATACTACAGCAGCGGATTGGTTATCCAAAGAGGCGATATGGCAAATTTATCTACCACCGCCTAAACAAATTAAATTCTCGCATTTTGATGTCAGCGCACCTAATGAGGCTCATCAGGCTGATATATTATTTCTGCCGCATGATGGTGTTTACAAGTATGCGCTAACCGTAGTTGATGTTGCGAGTAAATACAAACAAGCAGAACCTCTAAAGACAAAATCATCAACTGAAGTGGCTTCTGCGTTTGAAAGGATTTATCGAAGGGGGGCTCTGCATTGGCCAAATCTATTACAAGTTGATCCTGGCAAGGAATTTCAGGGTGCAGTGTTATCAACAATGAAGCATCATAATGTCAACCATCAGACGAGGACATACTACACTACATCGCGATTAGGCATTTGTTGAACGATTTAATCGGACACTTGCTGAGCGATTTATTTGGATATCAATACGCGAAGGAATTTATTCAGGATAAAGGATCTCGTGAATGTGTCAAGAGATTACCAGGAGTAATTCCCGCGCTCTTTAATGAGATTACTTGAACAATCAACATGAAACCTAACAACGGGATTAAAAAGAAGTATATACCTGTAAAACCGTAAAATGATTTTTCAAAAGAACCAATTATCGGCAATGTCACTGTTAGGTATTTATATGAACCAGGAGAGCTTGGAGGCGGTAAAAAAAAAAGAGCTACTGATTCTATTTGGAGTGTCACTGTCCATAAAATATCTAGCATAACGAGATCTACGGGTAGACCGCCAGTCGATAGGTTGCATTCAACTGCCCCTCAGCGTGGGTTTGCTCGTGAACGATTACAAGTGATACCCGAGGATACTCAATTACCGCCGCGTAGTCTTAACTAGCACCTTTGCGTCTGTTGCACTCAATGCAAGTCAGCATCACATTATCTCTGATATGACCAACACTGCTATTTTTTCTACCTACGGTAAATTGGCAAGGGTCTTTATCCGACCAACACCAACGCATTATACACTTTTCTGTTATTTTTTTGTGTCATTGTTTATAACTAGAGAATTTTTATCTGATTATATCATCGCTGACAATATCACTTATTGTAGTGTCATTATAGTCTAAAACAACTCATGGAAGTTGATTTATTCCTCGTACTCTGGACACCGCAAGATAAACTAAATTCGACCACTCGATGCGATTATCTATGATCCAAACAATTGTATCAGATATAGTCAACCCCTGCGAAGAATGTATCGTTGCTGCGTATCCTAGCTTCCATGGGGATTTATCAGCACGCAACGCATCTTCGACAACACTGATATCAACCAACACAATATCATTTAACACTAAAATATGCTTCTCTGTCAGGCCTGGAATATCAACTTATATTTTGTCTGCGTGTATACTTGGGTCTATACCACAATGGCACTGGAAGTGTTGCAAATATTTCTTTATGCGTGTTAAATAACTTCATCTGAAGTGTGTCTCTGAAGATCTTTCTACTTGCCACTATCAAATCGTTTGGTCTCGACGCTTCCCAGAAATCATTTAATAAGGTTTCTGAAATTATTTCACGTGCTATTTCACACTGGATTCTATCCGGTTGTAATCTGATTAGTTTCTTGAACTCGCGTAATTCATTATCAAGTGATCTATGATCGGTATTAATTTCTTCATAATAGTCTACAAAATTCTTCAGCCAATTATGTGGGGACAAACCAACAAATGGTGGTAGTTGACCATGATCGCCACACATTATCACTTTTGTATTCGCTAACATTAACCACTCGAGAAACCTTTGTAATACATCTAACGACACTGTGCATATCTCATCCCAAATAATGATTTCAGAAATATATTTCTCACCCATTCGATCAGGAGTCCATTCATCACCTTTCCATCGAAAGAAACGATGATAAGTGTAAGCATTAATTCCTCGCTGTTTCATCTCTCTTGCAAGTCTGTGGGTTGGTGTTAACACAAGCATGTTTGATTTCCCTCGAAATAATTCAATCGCACGAGTCGTCTTACCTGACCAACCACAACCGTTTAAATAACTGGTTTTATATCTACATATTGGATCGAAACACGACGATGCATTAGATAGTTCTGATATCTGATTATTTGTCAAGTAATTGTTTTCAATTGTAACATCTGCTAATTTGGAGTAATCACGCAGTATTTCTTTTTTAATTCTCCATGATCCCCAACTCTCGTCTGAATTAGTAAATTCAGCCACTGCTTCTTTATGTTTTACGTCTATATACAATGAATCAGTGGCGAATCTAACTGCGGATTCAGGAAATCTATTTATCATCGAAAGTAAATAATAGAAGCATAAGCCAGCATAGACGACCTTAAGTACGTATACTGAGGATTTTCTCCATCTGTGTAAGTAACAATTGTACCTAATTTGGTTCCATCTGACAAGAAAGCGTCTTTACGATCGACGTATATACCCCTAGATGTTACATCTACGATTATAAAATTGTATTCAGCATTATCTATAATCAACCGCGAGGAATATCGTTTGTGGTCGTATTTTCCACCCTGTGTGAACTTACCAATTATTCTTCTACCGAATCTTTGCGTGTTTATATCTAACTTCAAAGATTTGTTTGGACCATTTCACGATATATTCTTCATCGAGATCGGGGAACTGTTTTTTGTTTTCGGTGATTATACTATGTAGACTATCGGGTTGTGGTAACCAGACTTCAGTTTGTTTCCGATATGATATAATTGCTTCACTGACAATCAACGATATCAGCATTTTAGAAGCAATCAATTACCGTAATAATACTATTGGCATCCAGTGTTTTTCAGAAATGTGTCTACCAAACCAAACATAACAGCATGAATGAAGTCCTTTAGCCAATTCAAATTATATCGCACGAGCGAATCCGGTGAATCAAAATCAGGCAGTGGTCCATTAATCGCAACACGGGTCATCTCGTGTGTAGGATGTCCAAATCTTTTGAAGCACTCAGAGCATTCTTCGTACCCTGGATAACACGCAATCATATCAACCGAAATAATACTTTTGGGATCCTAATTTGGATTCCATAATCCACTATGGCCGTATATAACGCAGCTTGATTCGATATCTAAGAGACATTCTGCGCGTGTTGGTTTCCATAGATTCTTTCTCGTGAAATGAGCTGCAACTGACGGTATTGTAAAACAGTTTGTATATAATTGTTTGTCGTAATCCGTTGAAAAACCACTAGCTAGTTTCTTCATCTTGTTGTGGAGGGCTTCAGTACGGTATAATTCGCCATTACAGATCGAATTTACCCTCTTTGTCATCAAAACTGTAAAGTAACCACACTGACACAGGATCGTTTTTACTTAACTCGTGAATAAAATGAAATAAATTTCCCCCAGAGTTCTCTGGGGGTAGATATTTTATGGTTCTGTCCCGCGGAAATATTGTTATCGCAGATGTCCACGAGTGTTCATTATGGTCAATAATTTTGATTGGAGCTTCTTTTGATTTATATTTCGATTCGTGTAATACCTCTCCTGTTATCGTCATTACGGTTACTGGGAATCTTAATGATGTTTCTAATTTGGCTATATCTTGAATTGTTGCGCCGTTCTCCTTCACTGTTAATCCTCATTCGTTTATTTTTTTGTGTCTTAGATCCGTCAATTTGTTTCCACGCAACGCATTTGTAAAATGCTCTGTTATTCGTTCTGCAACACAATTTATTCTTGACGAAGTCAACTGTGACAGTTTCATGGGTTTTAATTTTTCAATACTCGGTTTATCATTTATCGGATAGATCCCATAAACAACCGCGGTTACAGGATAAGCTCTCTCGTAGTACGGTTTGTCAATCCCAGTCAGAATTCCTAGTTTGGAATCCTGATTCACAATGACAGTTCTTTTATCTTTCAGGATGGGTTCGAATTTGTTGCGTATAATCCAATTTCCCGTTTCTGAACGGATAATGAATTTCACTCTAAAAATACTTTTTTCTGGTCAAGATGTGAGATTATCACTGCTGCTCTTTCGTCGTTCATGGTAGCATCAACACTACCATCAATTCGAAATGTTGATCAACAGTGAAATGCTCCGATCCATCGCGCTTGAATTCATTAAATGCATCACGGATTCTACCTATCATGCTTCTATCACTTATCAGACCCTTTGGTACATCAGTGGAGACTCTATCGAGATTGAATTCAACATTTTTCCAAGTTGTAATTTTCGATAATCTCTCGAACTCCTCCATATTATAATTAAAACAAGTATTTAAATAAAAAAAAATATTATATATGAATCATTGCAAATGGCTTATGATAGGATCCGTAACCGCTTGTAACAAATCATGCAGAAATTAATTCTGTGGATATCATTTACAAAGTGTACGTCGTGGAAGCTTAGGGCCCTGACCTTGCATACAATGTGGGGTAGGTGTGCGTGGTAAGTCGCAGTTATGTCTGAATTGTGGTGGTAAGCGATACAGAGAGCTAAAGCGCTATTATGATAAACGAGTCAAGGACTCCGTTAAAAACTCCATCATTGACTCTGAATCTGTCAAAGACAAATTCATAAGAACACCTCAAGACTACATTGATAGATTCCCAAGTAATAATTAAAATTAATAATGAATTAGACAAATAGTATTTAGTATATAAATGAACCAAGAATTTCAACCACATCCTGTGATTACCAGTTATGAAGCATCTCGTAATGGTATTGTCAGACACCGCAGGCTGAAGAAAGCAGTTGGTTTTGACAATGGTATGGGGTATCTTATATTTGGTGCTGGAGGTAAAAGTCATGTTAATCACATAATCGCATATGAGTGTTTCCATGGATTGATAAAAGATGGGGTTGTAATCGATCATATTGATTCCAATCCTAGGAACAATTCTTTATCGAATCTATGAGCTATAACACAAAGTGAAAACACCAAACGAGGAGGGACTGGAAAAAACTCGAAAAATGCGAAACCTATAAAATCATTTAATACAGAAAATAACGAAGAAAGAGTATTTCAAACAATGAATGAAGCTGGAAAGTATTTCGATATTTGTATACCCCCAGTATGTCTACTACGGTAACAATTACTTTATTACAGTTTACAAATACGATCGATCAACAATTAAATTGTACTGATTTGGGGCATTGAATTTGTTTCTTTTGTTTCCAGCCCGAAAGTAACTCCATAACTATGTCTTACTCTGATATGTAAAAACAAGAACTATTACACACATTTTTCTTGAAAACATTTCTTTAGCTAAAGAATATCTATCTATCTATCTATCTATCTATCTATCTATCTATCTATCTATCTATCTATCTATCTATCTATCTATCTATCTATCTATCTATCTATCTATCTGTCTGTCTGTCTGCCTGTCTGTCTGTCTGTCTAGCTAGATAGCCTGAAAATGTTTTATTTGATTTTATAAATTAGTTGTTGTATTTGTTTTATATGTCTATATCTATCCACTCGCTGCACTATCTAAACTTTATATGTCTATGTCTCTTTGAACTATCGAAACGTACTAGCTCCGCCAAGCGTTATATCCCTGCACGGTGATATTTAGACAAGGGGAATATACAAGGTGACGTCACAATTCTAGCTGGTTCAGCGGGTAGCGAAAAGCGGGTGGCGCGTAAGTTCACCTAGTTTATTGAGTGGAGGGTGGCGGGTAAGCTAAGCTGGTTCATTGTGTGGCGGGTGGATGGTACGTTCAGCTAGTTCAGTGAGTGGCGGGTGGATGGTAAGTTTAGCTAGTGTAATGGGTAGTGGTTAGCGGGTAAGTTTACCTAATTCAAAATCTATACCAATAAAACAATGCTTGGCGGGGCGGGACATGTAACTGGATATAGTCATTGGCGGAGCGAGACATAGCACTTTATAGAACGCCCGGTGGACATTGTTGCCAATGTTCAGTACCGTGATGTCACCTCACCTGCTCCATCCTATTGTCCCTATACAATACCAATATTGTTTTACCTATACAGGCCCAATATTTCCATTGTCCCAAAAATGCCGATCCCGTATTCCCCATGTTAAATTTCCATTGTCCCCAATCGTGACTAGTGAATTTACCCGCTTCCCTAAACAACAACCCGTTCCATTGATGCTATACGGTCCCAATAGTCCCCATGTTCAATTCTCCTTGACGCTATATTATCCCTAGGGTGATCTGACAAGTCTTGACGCTATATTGCCCCAGGGAGGTTTGTAATGCATTTTACAATGACGCTATATCGCTCCAGGGTGGTTTGTAATGCATTTTCCAATGACTCTATATCGCCCCCCATAATTGGGTTGTCACAAAGCTTCATTACATAGCGATTCTATTAGCAACATTTTGGTCCCTAATTATGAAAGAAGCTGATAGATATAAAACAAAACGCAATAATTAAAACATGTGCATTTTAATGACGTATCTTTAGAACATTAAATGATGCGTCCAGTTTTTTTTACAAACTTTCTTGTTAAGAAAATATCTCTCTATAACAACTATAAAGTTTAAAAATGTTAAAATAGGCCACATGTAATGATGAATGCTGGCTGATTTGCATTATGGTTAATTTAATTTTTGCTCCAAATAACTTGCTGATTAGACCACATGAAATAGTAAAAGAACACAATGGCACACCTGATATTACTTTAGTAACAGAATGTAAAATCTGTATTTTTTAGCTCTTAAAGTTACATCATGTAGTTCTAGCCGAAATCAAATTAAAAAGATATGTGATATCGCGTTTGGATTTTTTTTACAGCATGAAATACTTTTCATTTGATCAATAGAAAATATATAGTTTACTTTTCCTAAAAGATCCATTGTCAAGCGGTAATGCATTTAGGTTGACCCAATGTATTTTATTTCTCGTGCAAATCGTGCTTTCTTTTTATTACATTTCTTTTTTCTTAAAATTTTCAGTTATTGATGAGTGATATTTCAACCCTAGCCATGAGACAATTTATCCCAGTTCATGCATTTTTTAAACAATAATGGGTACACTGCTAATGGTAATTCCCTCTAATCAAACGATTATTCACTGATGTCTCCATTTAAAGAAAATTACCAACACACCGTTAAGTTGCCGAGCAAATGATGTCAGCAGTTAATTATAATCAAAATCACTTTTATGAAGTTGAAGTTCATAAAAGCACACAAATTTGAATGAAAATATTATTTTATCACACGCAGCGCCAGATTAAGTACCGTGGAGGTCCATAGGCAGTCAAACTTTTGGGGCCCCAGACCCACGGTCACGGTCTCATGGGGGCCCCTGGGGGCCCCTGATGGGGCCCATAAAAGTCGCGGGGCCCATAGGCAGTTGCCTACTCTGCCTAATGGGTAATCCGGGACTGATCACACGGTGTAAATTTGTTATAGCGTTCATCTTTTAAATGGATTAATCAGGCTTTGTAAACGTTTAGACAGACAAACAATCTCCTTTACAGATAAAATATGACAGCCTTGATTCAAGCCTGAACAAAATGAAACAAAACAGGCCCAGATCGTTAACCCATGCAAGAATCCGCATGATCATAACGTAAATTTTTTTTTTTTTTGCATCTAGTCACATTATTGTAGATGGGTAATTAAAACTTGAGATAACTTAGTTGACGCATGAACATAAACAAGCGATCCAGTTGGGTTTGATATTCCCACTTAATATAACTTGACAGCTTATCATTAGACTAAGCAGGTTTTTGTAGTAAACTACCTCAAACTGTGCATCATGCTTATTGTACCAATTTGACAATTACGTGTTCTAATAAAATTTTAGTTCTAAAATCAAATGCATAATTAAAAAAATGAACCCGTTTCGCTCAGAAAAGAAGCAGTGTTTTGTATTTTGTACTAATGGGGTAAATTGTGTGTAGTATCTGGAATATATGCAGAACAATCTGGACTGAAGGTCTAATTAAGGGGTAAAAATATCCAAGACAAAAGGTACACAGTCAAGTGTTTAATTTCCGACTTTCACAAGCAACTTGCTTAAAAGTATACTCCTTGAAACAATTTACTACTAATGTAGGCACCCCGTCAAAAGAGCGCCCGACAAAAGAGCGCCGACATAAGAGCGCAGATAGTAGCCAAGTGAGTCGCCGTATTTGTTATCTTGCACATGCATTGTTGTAATCCAAAAATAGAAACATCAGCTATCTACTTGACACCAATGCTAACATCTGGGTGATTATCTTATTGTAACCAATCGTCTGTATCAGTTACACGTCGCTACTTTCATAAAATTGACATGACCAGCAACCACTCCTAATCCGAAAGAGATGGAGGTCAAACATGGTCAAAAACATTTCAGAGTGATGTGTTCCACAGAGATGGCTTTTTGAATTTCCTGGTTAAATAGAGATGAATCGGATGACATACAATACAAGGCTTACTGTGATTTCTATGGTCATGTAAATTTTCCAATCTGCTGAACTTGGATGACTCACCGCTGGTGTGGCATCATGAATAAGATATTTTATGCACGAAAACACTAAGATTCCAGAAAATATTCTAAACGTATAGAAAAGAAAAAAACTGCATTTGAAATTCTCATCGATACAATGGAGTTAATTATTCAATACAAACTTTCTGAAAATCACTTTTATGTAAGGTTTGTAACACAGTACATCTTAAACAATATTTAGAAATCCCACGCATAACGGTCAGGGGAGGATGGAGGGAAGAGAGGATAAAGAGAAAGAAAAAAAGCTCTCCCCGCATTATGATCGGGACTAATCAAGCATACCACGCTTTCTCACTAAGTCGTCATTGATGACCGCTACAGAGTGGACATATTCTCGACCAAATGTTTTGCTTGAATGTAAAGGCCATGAAAGCATGCCGTAAAGAGATTCAAGGAAGCACTTGTTTATTCACATCGTGCCTTGCTCTCTGATATAAGAATAAATGGGAAAATTTACCTGATTTAAAACATTTAGTTATAATGATATTGTAGTAAACAATGCCGAATCAAATTTTCGATAATATTAACATAGTAACCATTCTTCGCACTCTGTAGCAAAACTACACTATGAATCCTTTTCCCCTCAGTACTACGTTATCATAATGTACTGACACATTCATTTTCAAATCTATCTGTTGAAGTTTGTGCAATCTAGTTTTTTTTTAATTATCATTATATGTTATGCCCTAGGGTGAATAGAACAATAATGAATGATATACATCAAAATATTTTATAACTTAATCGCATTTATATCTGCTTAAAGTAAAACAAAAGAGCAAGTTCCTTTTTTACCCCATGCAAGAGTTCTTATTAAAACAATGTACAATTTCTTCTGACATCCAACCACAGGATTTTGTGGGGTAATTAAAATTGGAGAAACACGCATCTTTTAAAGGTAACTGACCTTGTAGTTTTCCGGCAATATAAAGAGTTCATTCTTAGACTGAATTTCTATATGTTGTGACAAAGAAAGATGCTATAAAAGACTTAATAATCGATTCGTTGAAATGGTACGCCATGCATGTATATTAGTTTATTATATCTCGTGTGTGTGTGTGTGTGTGTGTGTGTGTGTGTGTGTGTGTGTGTGTGGATTCTGCATCTTTAATTTAAACAATCATTTTGTATTAATTATCATTTTCCCTTTCATAAATAGTCGCAAATGTAATGCAAGATACTTGTAAGTTTATAAATACGTTTTGAAGCTAGAAACTCATGTAAAAGCTGAAACTAATAACCCTGGCAACGAAATGGTTTGTTTCCTTTGCCACTGACATGTTACGTTGATGTGCAAATTTGAAAACTAAAATCAAAACAGCAACTCGTCTGCAGGTCTGTTTCTTTTGCCATTATTTGACAATGCGTTGTTAAGCAAAGCATTTTTATTGCATGAGCATTTTATTGAAAGTTACTTTATAACCCAGTTGCTATTACATTGTTTGTTTTTCTTTAAATAATTATCGCTGATCTGTTGCGTCATTTGTTGTGCGGAAACTGCTGCAGAGTTTAATACATTTCAACATCTCTAATTACTTTCAGTATCTTGGTTGTGCATCGACAAACCCTGCATCATATATGACTCGAGTTACAGCGCTATTGCTTATATAAGTGTCAGAGTCAACGTGATACCAAGTCCACGATACTCAAGAAATTTGCAAGCAGTTAAACCTTGTCACTGAAACATGAAAATATCCAGTTTGGCTCCATGGTTGATCCAGCGTTGACTGTGGCACGTTTATTTTATCAAAAACTCGCGTTATATTATTTCAATCCACTTGAAATAGATCTACTAGCAGGTTCGTCACGTTTTGTTTGGTTTGAAGCAGACGATTCCGAAAGATACAGCAGAAATCAAGAAACCAATTTAAGTCACATCTTTGGCACGGAAGATTCAATTTACTTTTTTTGCTGAATGACTGACATATGTGATGAAATTACAAATAAACAATTTGTCGATTAATTCAAGACTCGTTCGTTTAAACGTAAAGGTAATTAAGAAAACATGGATATAAATATTGGTGGTATGAAGTGAACACTATACTAAAACGAGAGCAAGACCAGGAATAAATTTCAGTGTACGGCTCATGTCAGGCTTACCAGATATTCAAACATGTTAGTTAATATTTCCATGAGTAACCTGAGTTATCTGAGCCATGTTTAATGTAGTAATGCAAGCGTCTAATGAAATATGCAGACGACAAAAGTATGTTGGCAAACAATATTTTCTCATATTTATGACACAACTATGCCATTATGTCGTAGAATTTGATTTCGTCCCGTGTCCGTCACTATGGAGGGTAAGGTACGTTGTCCCCTCCGATTGGGATCATAGGTGTAACAATGTAAAGATAACAAGTCCTTTGCTGAAACCCTCTGTCGATTTAGGCATCTTCTGAGAGATTATTGATAAAGTACAGTTTCATGATTGCCTTATAGAACATCAGATCAATACCAATTTCATATTGGTCTAGGTAGACATTACCAGATGTAATGAACATGTCACGCCGATATGGCTGTTTGGTCTATGTAGACATTACCAGATGTAATGAACATGTCACGCCGATATGGCTATTTGGTCTAGGTAGACATTACCAGATGTAATGAACATGTCACGCCGATATGGCTATTTGGTCTAGGTAGACATTACCAGATGTAATGAACATGTCACGCCGATATGGCTGTTTGGTCTATGTAGACATTACCAGATGTAATGAACATGTCACGCCGATATGGCTATTTGGTCTAGGTAGACATTACCAGATGTAATGAACATGTCACGCAGATATGGCTATTTGGTCTAAGTAGACATTACAAGATGGCTTTTAGTGAACATGTCGCGTCGGTATGCCTATTCATTCAAGACGAGTAGAGATTAAAATAGTTTCAATATGGCAACCAGTACGACAATAGTGGATGTCAACTAAACACATTTGCACTGGAGGACCAGCTAGATAACATAAGCTGTTTTATTATGCAGAAGACCCGATTAAATATGTTGTAAGTGTTAGGGAGTAGTAGTGATAAAAACAATTTTATAATCCCATTAAACTAGGAGTAGAACAATGCATTGCATGGGTGCCCATGGTAATTAAATATTAATGATGAGCAACTATTTATCTCAGAGGTATTCTTCAAATATGATCATTTTAAAAAGTGAAATGTAATTTTATGTATTTTCCAGCAAAAAACATTTCCTCATTTAACTGTACCCAATTTGTCTCCATATATTTCCGTGGCTGAGCATTAGGTGATTGACAGCACTAAGAGGCCACGTCAATCCTCACGTGTCAGCTACTCCCGATCTAATTAGGTAATCTCACTTTATGTAACCAGAACGTCAGGGCGAATCACTAAAGAAACATGACCAACACATATTTGTCGCTTGGCACAGTTTATCTTTCACCATGACCTTAAATTGCCTATGATCTAGTAGTATCTTTCCTTCTTGGTCTGTCGAGGAACTAACCACTTGCTGTAGAGCACAAGATAGCTCCTGCTGGTCAATTTCATCTAAGCATTATACAAAGCTTAAATAAACCAACCAATGTAAATTGTTGTTTTATACAATACTGGAGTGTCGGGTAAATGGTAAATAAATTCCCATTTGAATACTTTTGGAGCCATGATAAACTGTACTGGGTTAATCACAAAATCACAGTATTGAGAAGTATGTGGATAATTGCGGCCAGCCAATAAGATGCTAATGCACAACAAGACGGTATATAAAAAAGACAATTGTTTAATTAGATTTTATCTGCTGATGCTAAAGATATTAAGTTTCTAATCTTGGGTGATGATTGATTAATTATTATAAATATAATAATAATAATAATAAATACTACTCATTATATAAGAGATGGCTGTCCTTGATATAATTACCCCGGTTTGAATAAAGATAAGTGTTGATGAAAATAGATATAGTGATCTGAGCAGATATATTGAACAAACAAATAAGGATAAATAAACAATTTAATCCATTACATAAACAGTTGTGAAAATTCCTTTCAATTCCTTTACAAGAAAACTCAAATAGTTTTAAATAAACTAGCCAATCTGGTACTGATGGCTTTAGTTCATCATAGGGTCGAGTAAAACAATCTAAATCAACGCCTTGTACGATTTCATCACCTGCTAGTCCTCAGTTTACCGCTTCCTCTGTTGCTGAACAGAACTTCGGATCTCAGGATACACTCTGAACACGATAACATGTTCGCACGATGCAGAATTTTGTCACAGAATTATACGTCTCACTGCACTTTCTTATCTTTCTTTTTCCTCAGCATACGTCTCAGGTTACGAAACATCAATACGTCCCAAAAGCAATTTTCTCCCTTTTAAAAAAGATATAAACAAACCCCTAAGTTTCTAGTTATATATGATACAGGTGTAAGAATTAATGTAAGACTTCCTAGGCATAACTCAACATTGCAATAATTCAAAAGCACATTATTATACAAATGTATTAGATAAAATCATGCTAGGACCTATAGACTCAGCAAACATTATATAAATCGCATCAACAAATCACATGGAATTGTGACACTATACCTTGGTGGTTTCGTCACGCAACCAGTTTTTGGCGGCTTGCCTGAACCACAATTTTTACGAATGCATTTCTTTCGAATTCTACTCAGAGCCTGTAGTGAATTTTATCTCTTTTCCTCTCGCAGGAAAACTCAGACTGACTCCAATTTCAATAGGGCGATATTAAATCTTATGAAATTTTGTGTGAAAACACACCCATTATTTAACGTAACCAATCAGAATCAAAAGTCTTTGCCGCACTTTCTTTCAGAGTCGCTAAAGTAGGATCAGCCTGACCTGGTAGTTTTAAGTAACAGAATTTCTGCGATTTCTCAAATTTTACAACAAGCCCATGAAAATGAAGTTTACCGTGTCTCGTATAGTCCGTCTGGCCACTGTACAAAGAAAGGTTTAATTGGAAACAACATTCTGACTCTAACGGAACCTTACCGCTCACGGCAGAATGGTGATATGATACGCGCGTGTCTCCATAAATCTAATTAATGGTTCTCTGGTCTCAACTAATGTATTTTTGATAGATCGCCAGAAATTTGCCTCTTCACACACATCATTCTGTAAACTCCTGCTAACTGCAAAATTTACTAGAAGACCAGATGATACTGTTTAAAATGGTGTCTGTAGAACAATGGAATTTTGTGATAATCGATTGTTTTAAAGAATAGTACTGATTTATTGACATAAGGCATCATTTACATCTATTATACAATATGTTATGAAATATAAATTATTTTCAGGTAAGCTGAAAAGAGATTTTTCGGCTAAAAAGAATATTATTCTCATTCATGCACATGCAATGTGACCGAATTGTCCAAACATTCATTACCACAAATTTGTATCGCCTTTCTGACGTGATACACTCTAATAGCAAAGTACACTTCTAAGTTAGTGTAAAGATACTGACTTTCGATGAAACCCAACCAGTACTCAAAATATATTTTCTTCTAATGAAGCCCTCCAACTAGTTCAATAAATCAGCTCCCACCCAGCCCAAAAAACATCTGTGTTGATGCTGGTGGATGATAGTCGAGTCTGATGTCACCTTCTTATTTTAATGTAAAACGTTCCTCAATGGAAATCTTTCTGGAACAGAGGTACACACACTGTAGACACTTACAGGCATTTGGTAACAGCCAAATCTAGCGCATAATTAAAAATGGCCGCCTTTCATAGGATTTGAACTATGCACATTAGCCGAACAAATCATACAGCAATCGGTAGCTCAATAGTCGCCAGAGATGTCAGTAAATGTTTAAAATATACACCAAGGTGTGCAGACAAGAGTAGCAGTAGATTTTTGTAGGTTTTAATGAATGGGCGATATGAGACCCTACACCGAAAATCAATATAATTATATGTGTGGCTGATATATAGGCCTACCTGCCAATGTGAACATCTGATTCCAGCAAGACAGGATTAATATTTTGCTGGAAATATATTCATAGATAAGCACAAAAGATGCTGGAGGGTGGACAAACGAAACGTAAATATGCTTTTACCGCAATATAATCTCTTTTTTCAACTAATATTATGGACATAATAAGTTGCTTTTTTCTCTATAAATCAGACAAAAATACTTTATAAAAGGTAATTGAGGATCAGCATTTTTCATGACTCATAATCATATCGGCATGAACACCTCCATAAGAAATGTAATCATAACAATAGCCCAGCCTCAGTCACTCCCCCAAATATAGTAGTTTGCTGTTATCCATTACAATTTATTTGTATTTTTCTCAAAACCATAAAAAATGTTGGATTGTTAAGCTTATTTATCCCAATACCTGGAGACATTTCCCACATATGAATATAGTGTTGGTTAGTCATGGCAGGTGTTGATCAGTCACACTAGTCATTGGTCGTTAAATATATTAAATACATAAAATGGGTGACGCAAGATAACTATTATAATGGATACAATCAGTTCTTTTTCCCTAGAAATCAGAGGTGGAATATCTTTTTTAGCAAACTGGGGACCGGGTGTTTTTTCAAAATATTCCCTGACCAGCTCAAACCTTCCAAACATCACCACATGCAGAAAATTAAATGGTCGGTCCCTAATATAAAGAACCCTCATACACCCTTGGTGTCCCAGTAATGTTAATGTATATACATCCATAAAGTGGTCCAGTATTGTTAATTAACTTGTCTCCACCGTAAAAGAGTTCACACCCACCCCATAGTTTTCCAGCACTGTTAATTTCCATACACTTCTACCCAATTCCCACTGCCCACAGCTTTAAGATCTTGTCTCCAGAGCATCGACATATGTTGGAGTTTCTTGTACTGCCGCTTTAATGAGCAACGTTAACTTTTAGATATATTTTCCTGAAACTGTTGCTTATAAAATCAAGAAAACTGGTACACCGACCATGAGAAGTACTTACTATTCACTATCAGTAATATATGGAACACGACGACCTTAATTTCACTCCCCAATAATCTAAGTGATTTTATTTACGTATTCCAGTTATTATGTTATTAAGCTACATTTATTGACAATGATCAAATGTACAATAGATGCAAATTAAATCTGCATTGTTATCGACGATTAATACTTGCAGCGTAAACTTAGGTCATGCTGACCTACGATGTGTTGCTCATGGGATTATGTTTTTTTTTTTGTTTTATCATCGTCCAAAGGCTGAGCATGTTTAAAGAATCCGGAATTAAACAAAAAAAAATATATTTGTAGTGTTGTAATCTTCGACAGCAACTTTACAGTTATGTAAGACATTGGTTCGGACGTCAGGTGTTGCTATGTCTAAAGATGCCAGACGTACTCGAAAATGGCCCTCCAACTGTGTTGTAACCTTTAGTTGAATATGTCACGCCCATTCAGTCCCATCCCTGTCACACCTCCACAATGTTGTTACCTTTAACCTAGATGACAAGGTCTACAATGGCAAAGGTCACATATCTTATCTAGAATTGGGGAAATTTATGATCACTACGATCTAAACATCACGACATTCGCCCATTGGATCCGATTTGGCAACATGCTGCGAACCCTGTGTCTTATGTGTTTGATTCTGGCCTGCTCGGGTTTGAATATTTTGCTTCCCAATCTGTCTGCGTATCGATAATATTTACTTTTTTCGTGGATTTATGTCTGTATATGTATAATATTGGTTTTATAAATGCACGTTTGTTATTTTCTCTGTCTTTTTGTCATTGTATGTCTCCGTCATCTGTTATTCAGACCTTTCGTTCGCCATGCAAATCCGTTATCCACCTGTACATTTGACCATTTATTTATCTCTCCTTCTTCACTCCCTTCTTTTGTCTATCTCATCTCGTTTTTAGGTTGTTTTTCGCACCATTACTAAGTGTGTCAATTGCTGTGACTATTTTTTAAAACCCTCTTTGAATACATGACAATGCAGATGAAACCTAGAACTAGGAGATGTTCTTCTTCCTGTTGAACATTATTGTTGTTGATGCTGCTCCTATGGCTTTTGGAACTCAGTGTATTAATAAATATTGTCTTATAACAGTTAATGTCCATGTTAGCTTGTAGCAGCGACTGCACAATTAAGAACCATCTGTTTTAGATCTAAATTTTAATGTTTATACTTTTATGGGAGGAATTTTGTACTCGTATTCTGGAAGCACGCGTTGTACACTGTACTCTTTCATTTATTGACATTTTAAGTATGAAGATGACAACATTAATATCGATGAAAAGTTACTATTTTTTTTTTGCAAAACGTATTTTTAAACAACCATAATTCAGTTAAAAATGGAGGAAAGAAAATAAACACCTCAAGTAAATCTTCTTCCTTGTCATATATCGTATTTTAGCCAGAATCAACAAGATGGAGAGGATCATGAAAGCATTTGAACAGATCGAAAGGAACCAAACTCTTGCTAAGGCACTCGAGGAGCACTATAAAGCTTTTGAGGAGGCATACGCCAGGGACAGGGTAGAGAAACTCTCTCTCTCTCTCTCTCTCTCTCTCTCTCTCTCTCTCTCTCTCTCTCTCTCTGATACGATGGTTGAAAAAGAAAGCGACGAAATCGGGAAACAACGATATATAGTACCAGATTCTTTCAAAAGAAACTTAACATTAATTAAACTGATTATGCGTGTTATTTGCACATAAGAAATACTCGTTATTAAAACTATCGTAGTCTTTTGATTTTATAAAAGAGTACAAGAGATATTGATTTGAAAGTTCCCTTTTTTTATGCTTTTGGATTTTTTAAATATCGATTACGATGTAATACAGTCTGAAAAGTCATACTTAATTCTCCACTTTATTTGTTACCAGGAGGAAGGGAAAAGAGCTCTTACACATGGCACGAGCTTTAGCTGTCATAGCGGCCACCTTCCACTGGAAGAGGGCACCACCTCAGGTATCTATCCCTATATAAGTTTGGCGGATATAGGGTTTTACACACACACACACACACACACACACACACACACACACACGATCTTTTAATGATTTTAAAATACTGGCTAAAATTGTTCAGTTAGATAACAGTAAATATGCAAAGCAAGTGTAAAATAGGAATTACTTTCCAACCAAGTCCTGCCCTACCTCCAATCTATTTTTGTCGTTGACCTAGATAGCACGATCTACTAGGGCAAAACTTACATGTGAAGTAAAACCTTAACACTTGGATGAAAATGGGGTCGTACTGGGTCCGAGATAAGATGACAATCTGTCCGATCTTCGTGCCTTATATGCACATTTGCAAAGTATATATATTGTCACGCGTCTCTCTCTTGTCTCTTGGTAATGATACCGATATCCGCTCAGATAGTTTAAATTCAGGTCAGGTACATTTTGAATTGTTACCAATGTGATTTATCTTGCATGGAAATGCAAACGTTATTCATTACACGATTTCATATGTCTCCTGTAGGATGCTCTCTTGTTAAAGTGTCGCATGTGTATGTCCTTATTTGTGAGATTCGTAAATGAAACTGGGCTCCGATAGCTTCTAGTCTTAACCTGCTCAATATCTAATTACTGCAAGTTTGCGCTGCGCGATTATCCGGTGTAAACTGAACTATATCTATATCTATATCTAACTATATCTCTGATATATCTATATCTAACTATATCTCTGATATATCTATATCTATATCTCTGATCAGCAGTATATCCTACACTTTAAAGTAAATTCAAATTACTCATAACCTTAAACTTATATATTTCTACTACACACGTTTTATAGTCTCTTGTCTTCATTAGCAGATTTCGAGGCACATTTTCCATATGGCACTGCGCCATCTTTCAATGTCCTATTTATATCCATGAGCATGTGTTCTGTCCAGCATTCTGCACGTCTCATGTCTTTCGTGACTTGGACACCCTGCCAGTCTTTCTCCCGACGATAGTGTATTCAGTAAGAGGATACTACTTGGATGCGTGGACGAATCCAATACGTTTTGTTGCGGTTTTGCAGTCGAAAGACTGTCGGTGAATAGGAGGTCTTGTACAACACATTTCCTCAGTAGCAGGATTCCGCTGTTGCTGAATCTAATAAAGCCATTTGTGCCACACACAAAAAAACCTGAAAATATCTGGGAATCTGCGTCAACTCTAACACTGAAAGTCATCAAGGATGGTGGGCATGGTTCCGTTTTCTACCTCTGAAAAAATAAACACTCGATCTCATCATGGTTGGTCGTGGTGGGAGCACATGCGCTTATGATAACTGCATGTCTTTGTCCAGACAGATGGGATCTCATTGATTAGTATTTTATTTACGTCATTTTGAACATTTGTGAGCTTGCTAACTAGCAACAATATTTGGCAAACGCAATACCAGCTTCACGTCGCTCTTCTTCACTTTAGACGCTCCAGAAGATGATGTAGCCGGTTTCTATTTCGATGAGTTGTCCTTCCTTCCTCCGCAGGCACGTTTAGTGTGTGTATGTTCCAGGCACCAATGGTGAGCTTCGTTATCTTTGTCGTCTTGTTATGTTTTCTACCGCTAAGGTGGGATCCCTGTCATCCGGAGTATGCTGGTCCGTTTTAAGGTGAGGCAGGCAGTGTTTAGGTAACTTTTTGAGCCACATCCTCATACTACAGAGAAGAGAAGTGTGAAAATAGTAAAGGCTGCTCAGTCACCCAGAGGGCTGCCGAGTTTCACTGCTGCCTCTGTTGAAGGAAAAGTGACCCTATGAAACTAGCTACCGGTGTGCATGTCTGCGGCTACTGTTTGCCCATTGCTCATTTACACGAGCCTTGAAGGTATCTGACAGGGAAGGTTCCGTACAGTAGCCCTCACTATATTGTTCATTACAGTTTGATTCCATTGGCACGACCATGTCGAGACGTCTAGAGACAAGTCAGGAATGCAGTGGATGTGTATCAATTACTGCTGCACCCGCGCTGTCCACATAGCTCTTGCTATCTGCATTCGCAGTCGAAGGTTCAAAATATTTGTTAGGACGCCTGGTCTGCCAGAAAGGACTTTATAGAGGGAGCTAGGCGTATCTATCCAATCTGGGTTAACAATAACAGGTACTACCAACTGCTGTTACCTACGGTAGAAGGCGTAGTTTCCGGTACAGGCATTTGTCTAAAAACTGTGCAAGAAACTAGATAAAAATCGATATAAAATTCTACAATATCAAGATAACTGGGCATTCTTCAAAGATTCTGCTCATCTGCGACTAAAACTATTGGTCCCACCACACGAGAATATCAATATTGGTTTAATGGGGACGTTGTTGTCATAGAGAGTCTTCGGAATGAGAAACTTTGGCTACAGATGGTCTGTCAAGAAAAGGACTGACCGCAGACATGGTGTCTGTAGCTCGTCGGCTTCAGAGGAAATGATAGGATCAGAACTCCAATGTGTATATGACATTCATCAACCTGACAAAATTCTTTGAAATATGACGGCAAAATGTGTTGCCCAAACAAATGCATCGCGTAGGTTTGATAAGTCCTTGTGGACTACGTTTAGTCGTCTGAACAATTTCCAGTAATCATTGGCGTCAAGCAAGACTTTGTTCTGGACCAATCCTTTTTTCAGTATGATGTTCTATCCCATGCTTACTGATGTCATCAATTACTATAATTCCAGTACCCTGACAGACGTGAAACTATTCCATCTGAGACCACAGCTGGATACGAAGTTACAGGAAGCGAATGTTCGTAATCTCATATTTGCTGACAACTGTTCCCTAAATGACAAACAGTGGTTCTGGTGTGAATTAGAGTATAGATCACTTTTCTTCAGATTTTAAAAATTTTAATTTTTCAATCAGAATTGAAGAAGACAGATGTGATGCAGCAACCTGCACCAGGAAAATCTTACAAAAAGTCCATCATAACAGTTAATGAAAACCCCTCTTAGCAGTGTACAAGTTAACCAATCTACGCAACACATATTGATGATGAAACAAACGTTAAAATTACTACAGCTAGTGTTGCCATGGGCACACTAAGCTCAAATATGTGTGAGCTCAGAGTCGTCAGTCTTCAACAAAACTTAGGGACAACAAAGTCGTTGTGTTGCCGATGCTGTATGCTTGAGAAACCTGCACGCTGTACAGACGCCACGCTAAGAACGTGAACTATATTTTGTATGGACTGATTGAGGAAACGTTTCTGGATATGATGGCAGAACAGGATCACAGCAGACCCTGAAGCTCTCAAACGGGCAAGCATTCATACTTTGCTGATGAAATTACAGATGATATTGTTAAGCCACGTTACCAGAATGTCACAAGAGCGATTATCAAAGAAAATCTTTAAAGGCGAGCTGAGCTAGGAACAGTGGTAGATTATGTCGAGTAATGGCTTTGCTAATTAGTTATATATATATATATATATATATATATATATATATATATATAT
The DNA here is from genome assembly GCA_029339505.1 of Unio delphinus. NCBI lineage: Eukaryota > Metazoa > Mollusca > Bivalvia > Unionida > Unionidae > Unio > Unio delphinus. The sequence continues at coordinate 100,670 of JAQISU010000003.1, read as the reverse complement.
ATATATATATATATATATATATATATATATGAAGACAAAAATCAATGAATAAAGTAAAATATTCGAATATCAGTCTGTTTCTTTCTCATGCACTGTACCAAGTTTGGGAGCTGCCTCTCTTGTCCGAATAATAATTTTAAAAAAAACAAAACAAATAAGGATTAATTGCTCATACAAAATAATGGTCATTCTAAGCTAGCAATGCAAAATATATTTTAAAAAATAAATAAATAAGTTAAATATAGCATATAATAGCACATGCGTCTGGGATTTATGTTAAAAATACTGATAACTATAGAACTTATCATACGTTTAGTGTTTTCTACTGCGTCATGATAAACTCATGATTAACGAAAAGCCCATCCAGCATTAAGAACCATTAAAAATATGAAACAGGTGTCTTTTTATTTTAAAAGAAAGTGGTTCCCGATGATGACGCAACTCCTACTTTCTAGATATTTAACGAAACCTTGACTTCGTGTCTTTCAAAATAGCACTGACATAAACGCCTTCGTATGCTCGAGCAATGAGCCAACCAATCGGACGGAGCACCAATATATTTCTCATAAAATCTCAACATTTTGAATTTCAATATAATTTTGATATTTTTAACAGTGCACAAGCTAGAACCATGGGATGTCAGTGTTGTTGCTGCCATGGGCGATTCTCTTACGGTAATATATATTTATTTTCAACGAACCATTTGTCAATTAAAGATTCAAAGCAAATTATTCACGAGAGTTATCTTCCTTTTTAAATGTTGTAGGACAAAAGAATAAATTTGCTATTGGACTAAGCATATGTAATGTTCACTTGTTAGAAAAGGAACTTGTCGTTTGTATTAAGAGCTATCACATCACTTAGTTAAAATGTTGCAAATTATTTCAGGTTTTGCTAATATCAGATTAAGATCTACTTCTTAGTTTTTCTCTTTATTTTATGCAATAAGGAATGCGTGCGTTTTGACGTACAGTCAGGGAAAAAAATAGTTATAAAAAATATGCATACAAAATGTAACTTGCTGATCATCTAACATCTATACAGGAGAAAAGCGATTAAATCACAAATGGACATCATCTGTTTACTTCAATGTTAATTGCAGATTATCGTACTGAGTTCGTTCTATGAATAACAATTATTTTGAATCCTACCACTGGATTTGCCAAAGAATATATCCTAAACCCAGATCGCTTTATTAACTTCGGGAAAACAATCGGAAATTTATCATGTGTGGGGTTGGAAGCAAATCTAATAATATGATCAATTGGAAAGAATTTTTTAAAATCAATATCTTACGAATGGTTTTGTTTTTTTTATTATCCAAAATATATTGATAAATGTTCAAACAGGCAGGAACAGTGTTATTTCCGATGATGCATGATTTTGGTATACGTACAGTAACATTTAAACATAAATTTGACAATGTATGCAATAGCGTGATTGCTAAGAGCAATGTGCCTAGCATCAGCGGCCAGTCAGTCGTCGTTTATTCTAACTTTAGATGGATTGCAAACAAATTCATCATGGCAACGTGTGAAACATTGCATGATATCACATGGAGTACCAAGATTGTTGAAATATATGGCAGTATGATTCATAGAAAGTCTTATGCCTGTGGTGTTTTCGTTATATATCCCGCACACATTGAAATGCTAACGACTTTATTATCTTTAATTCTAATTTCGGGAACTTTTTATAATCAACAAAATTACTTTCTTGAGTTTGTCTAGCTTTCCAGGCTTTGGCGATTAGCCGATCCCTACCTGATTGGAAATAAATTTAATTTCTTGTAGCAATCCATTTTATAAATCATACTTTGTGGTCAAATCAATGTTTACTGTTATGCATAATGTAAATCAAAGGTTATTTCATATAAGAAAAATGGTGATTTAACAGTTTAACAATTTTACCTGAAAATTTTCGTAACATGCAGATAGTTATTTACTTTTTAAAACACAATATGTGTGTTACTGTGTTCATCAATGTCATCCTAGGCTGGAAACGGTATCCTAGCAACAAACATTCTTGGAGCCCTTGTTGAGTACAGAGGGAGATCATGGAGGTAATCTGATTGTTTATTTATGTTTTGCGATTTATGAATAATGTAAAAGATACGCAACATTCTTGCGAAAATAATGTACATGCAATTTAAACATCGTATTTGATGTAGTTTTAATACAAGTACTTGATCCAAATAGCGCGATGATTTATGCTAGAAGCTAACACTTTTGTAGTTGCAGAAAGCAAGTAAAAAGACAATCACTACAAGTAAACAAAATGTAAAAAAAATATTTTACTAGAAAAAATAACTGTTGGAGTAAAAAAAAATCTTTTTCTGATTCTGGCTATAAGATCTCTATAAACCTGCTTACCGTAGCTTAGTCCATTGAAATGTTCGAGTTTAACAATTTGTCATAGCTGTATTTCGAAGTCTTTCTGCCAGTCCGATCGGGATCCTAATTCGAGTGTTGGTTTCGTATATTTTTAATATTTTTTGTCTTTTCAGTATTGGTGGTGATCTCAGCTTGGACCAAGATGTACAAACCTTGCCAAGTGAGCATATTGTATTATATTCATATAACTACATATAAATACAATCATTAAATTAAGTAGTTTAACAAAAGATTAGTAAATGTATTCAGTCAAATATTGCAGTAGTTACATATTGAAAGCATATTCTATTATTTTATTTTTCATATTAAAATGAAATTCAGTTAAACTTTGATGCAAAGTAATAACGTAAATATGTGTCAATCGTAATTATGAAGACATACTTTAGTCTCTCTCTCTCTCTCTCTCTCTCTCTCTCTCTCTCTCTCTCTCTCTCTCTCTCTCTCTCTCTCTCTCTCTCTCTCCGGTAGTGACAATATTTATGAATAGACAACTGAACAGCCAATTCCGCTCTTGATTGTTTTGATATATCCATACCTCTACAGGTACAGCTACTCGATTTCAAAAGCATCTATGCTATAAATGTTCATTACTCTAATTACAGATATGTTAAGGATGTTCAATCCAAATCTTATAGGCTATTCGACTGGCTACTGTGCGTCGAATGGACACTGCGCGAATCTGAATGTGGCTTCACCAGGAGATACATCAATGTACATCTGGGCCAAGCTCTCTCTCTCTCTCTCTCTCTCTCTCTCTCTCTCTCTCTCTCTCTCTCTCTCTCTCTCTCTCTCTCTCTCTCTCACACATACACACACAAGCACACATCTTAATGGCATTCATAAGCCTCTTTATAGCATGTCTTCAATGCCAAAGTTTATATCAGTAACGGACAAAAAAAAAGATGGGTTGGGAACAAGGCATAACTACATGTAAAAGCCTGCATAATGTCACAAATATATGTTGAAGATTTTAACCCATGATTCAGAGAAATAGAGTCACTTGCAGGATATCGCTATTGGACGCGTTCGCCAGGTACTAAAGTTAAAGTTATTTTATTTTCCATTCAAGCTAAGTAAAATATTAGGCTCCAAAAAGATCACCAAAAAATGTGGTACTCCAAATACTACTTGAAGTCCCGAAATTTGCAAGGATAAAAAGAAAATGGAATTTTATTAGGGTATGTATAACATATAATTCGGTTTCTCCACTCTGGTATTTGTATGAGCTGAAACGTCGCACATGATAGTTACAAATATGTGTTTTTACTGGCAAGATCAGACGTAGAAACGAGTTCTTTCGTATGCTCTCCTGAAGCTGACAATTTTTAACCGAGTGTTTGGCGCCCACACATAAAAAAGCAACATTGGCTTATTTTCGAAAAGCCAGGTTGTGTTCAAAATACAAGTCTGCAACAATGTCTGTTTGTTTGTTTTTTAAATTGTGTACATGCTATAATTCCGATACATTACTGCATCGCGTAAGTGTGACTACACACTCATTCTTGCCTAACTAATATAGCATTGGAAACAAAATTGCCAAATCTTTTGGTAACTTTTAGCATTCCTTGGAAGAATATAATCTATGCTGAATACCTCCTCGAGCTCTTCTGATGGTACATTTCCCGCGGAATGATATATTTCTCTCTTGGTTGTATTAAGCGGAGATGACTTCAGAGCCAGTGTAAAATGCACAGAAATTGTCAACACAGTTGCTCGATTTCGTTCATCGGGCACTTAAAGCTGGCATTGTGAAACTGATCGATCGATTTTACTAAAACAAATTTCTTTTTTTAAAACAATAATGTTATGCCATATCAAAACATTCGGAGTGCAAAACTCTTTCGTTAACAGCGATATTCACAAAGACTGAGATAGATGTTATCAGTAATGTCAATCAAAGAAACGTCTTTAAAAACGGCTGGTTTCAGACTATTTTGTACTTCAAGATTTCCGGAAATAATTTGTTTTTTAACATAGTAGCAATTTTGATTTGGGTAATCGTTGCAGAAATATCTCAAACCAATATCAAGTTATCAATTGATCGAATGTGGCAACTCAGCTGAAAAGGTTCGTAAATTTGATTCAAGCTTTGAAGTCATCACGATTGCTAAAAACAGCGAGGACTTGCAGAGCTATAATAGCCTCAGCTGATCCAAGCAACTAGATATGCTTTTCTGCAGAAATTTAAGCTTTCCCAGACCATCACCACCACCATAGCGTTTTTAGTTATTGACAGGAATTCTAGCATTTTTTGTAACTATTTTATGTAAACATAATAGAAGCGAAGTGCCTTTATTCAAGATTACGTAGTTGCAACAGACCAAGTCTGGCCTAGGCGGGTATCGAAAAAGTGATCCTTGGACAACAAGTCATACACTTTACAGAGACATTGTCACGGCTCCCCAGAAAACATACAGACAAGGCACACACTGCCTTCCCATAGTTTGAGTCAGGTACGATGACGATCGTTTTCATGTTGTAGTAGATAAACTCACCAACTTCCTCAATATCGCAGTAGTGTTTCATTGGTCTCATTTATATCTGTTCGTGAAAGTTGGTTTTATCATCCATTTTCTTTTCTGTCTTTTTAAAAGCACTTTATATGGAAACCGGGGTGGTCAACTGTTTACCAGAATTTATATTATTTAGCTAGTGGTTCCCAACTTGTCGGTCACGGTCTTATTCCAAGGGAGCCTAAAGTCAAACTTTTAGCATTTTGGGTCCGCGAGATTTGTATAAGTTAAAAGGGGCACCTCATACTCAAACAAGTTGGGAACCACTGCATTAAGCGATATCTTACCATACGATGCAACCTGCACAACATACATACATGCAAGCACACACACACACACACACACACACACACACACACACACACACACACACATACATACATACATACATACATACATACATACATACATACATACATACATACATACAGCAGAGTTTACTGTAGCAATTGGAAAGAGAGTGTGGTGGTAAATGAATATAAACAATATATAATTACAGCGAAATGCCAGGACAAGCTGACGAGTTGATTGCGAAATTGAAGAGCTGGCCAGGGGTAAATTTCCACAATGACTGGAAAGTGATCACTCTTTTCATTGGAGGAAACGATTTGTGTGATTACTGCAATGACCCGGTAAATCTGATTTGTGTGATTACTGAAATGATCCTTTAAGATAGATTTGTGTGATTACTGAAATGACCCGGTAAGTCTGATTTGTGTGATTACTGCAATGACCCGGTAAGTCTGATTTGTGTGATTACTGAAATGATCCTTTAAGATAGATTTGTGTGATTACTGCAATGACCCGGTAAGTCTGATTTGTGTGATTACTGCAATGACCCGGTAAGTCTGATTTGTGTGATTACTGAAATGATCTTTTAAGATTGATTTGTGTGATTACTGCAATGACCCGGTAAGTTTGATTTGTGTGATTACTGAAATGACCCGGTAAGTCTGATTTGTGTGATTACTGAAATGACCCGGTAAATCTTATTTGTGTGACTACTGAAATGACCCGGTAAATCTGATTTGTGAGATTACTGTAAAGACCCGGTAAATCTGATTTGTGTGATTACTGTAATGACCCGGTAAATCTGATTTGTGTGATTACTGAAATGACCCGGTAAGTCTGATTTGTGTGATTACTGAAATGACCCGGTAAGTCTGATTTGTGTGATTACTGAAATGATCCTTTAAGATTGATTTGTGTGATTACTGAAATGACCCGGTAAGTCTGATTTGTGTGATTACTATAAAGACCCGGTAAGTCTGATTTGTTTGATTACTGAAATGACCCGGTAAATCTGATTTGTGTGATTACTGCAATGACCCGGTAAGTCTGATTTGTGTGATTACTGAAATGACCCGGTAAATCTGATTTGTGAGATTACTGTAAAGACCCGGTAAGTCTGATTTGTGTGATTACTGAAATGATCCTTTAAGATTGATTTGTGTGATTACTGCAATGACCCGGTAAGTCTGATCTGTGTGATTACTGCAATGACCCGGTAAATCTGATTTGTGAGATTACTGTAAAGACCCGGTAAGTTTGATAAATTTAAACAGTATCATCAAATAAATTGCATGAAATATGAAAAGTTTCAAGAAAATAAAATAGAATTATATATATGAACAGTGCCATTTAAAAAATAGAATTATATATATATATATATATATATATATATATATATGAACAGTGACATGAAAAAATAGAATTATATATATGAACAGTGCCATGAACAAAATTGAATTATATATATGAACAGTGCCATGAAAAAATAGAATTATATATATATGAACAGTGATATGAGAGAAAAAATAGAATTATATATATGAACAGTGCAATGATAAAATATAATTATGTATATGAACAGTGCCATGAAAAAATAGAATTATATATATAAACAGTGCAATGATAAAATATAATTATGTATATGAACAGTGCCATGAAAAAATAGAATTATATATATGAACAGTACCATGAAAAAAAAGAATTTTATATATGAACAGTGCCATGGAAAAATAGAATTATATATATGAACAGTGCCATGGAAAAATAGATATATGAACAGTGCCATGAAAAAATAGAATTATATATATATAAACAGTGCCATTAAATAAATAGAATTATATATATGAACAGTGCCATGAAAAAGTAGAATTATATATATGAACAGTGCCATGAAATAAATATAATGATATATATGAAATTATCATGAAATAAATATATGAAATAAATAGAAGGCTATATATGAACAACATTTTTAAATAAACCGACAAGTAAGAAACAGAATAAAACTTAAATACGTTTGTGTTGTTAATTCCTGTAGTTTTCCTTGTGACATGGAGAGGCATACATATAGCTTTACTTGTTACATGGATATGCATAAATATAGTTTATCTTGTGACATGGAGAGGCAGAACTGTAGCTTTTTGTCCTTGTGACATGGAGAGGCAGAAATGTAGCTTTTTGTCCTTGTGACATGGAGAGGCAGAACTGTAGCTTTGTGTCCTTGTGACATGGAGGGGCATACATTTAGTTTCCTTTAGAGAGGCATAAAGAAAGATAGATTTCCTTGTGACATCGAGAAACATAAATTAATTTTCATTTATTTTGTGAGGGAGTAATATTCGTCAATACGATTAAGGAAATATGAAAAGAATAAATGTATTCTTATTTTTATTGGGACTATTTCATTTTTCCCGTAAATATGTTACCTAGGTTCGTGAAGGAAACTGGACCAACCATTTTCAGGAGAGAGCTTTACAAACGTCAATTTAATTTGTTATGGACCATCAATGTTTTATTATATGAATGTTGATGTATTGTATGATATTAACAAAATAAATATGGTTTAAATGTGGTTGCTGGTAGTGCATTTAGTTTGTATACCACACGTCTCAACATCGATCCCCTGTTTTATGACTTGAATGAGATGTTAGTTACGCTCACTTCATTGCTGGCCGTGGATTGGTTGCTCATTAAACCTTAGTCTCACCTCCTCTCATTCGCAGTGAAACATGTCCTAATTCAAGGAAGTATGCAAATTTCCTATGGTAATAAATTCAATATATAACAAAATAAGAGTGAATCTGATTAATATTTTCTGAGTTATCAAAGTTTAAAGGTGTTGTGCATTCTTTATGGGTCCTTTATGGGTCTTTTTATGTTTGAAATCCCGCAAATTGGTTTTCTGTTACGTTTTCAATGAGTCAAGCAGAAAAGGAAGTTGAAGACCAGATATATGTAATACTTAATTAGATGTAGAGATGCTAAGTGAATCCAACTGACGTGATTCAACTAATTGGTATAGAAATTTCCCAAACCTGATGGGCAATCCACTCCAGTATAATACTCAAAGAATCAAGATTACGTGTGTGTGTGTGTGTGTGAGAGAGAGAGAGAGAGAGAGAGAGAGGGGGGGGGGATATGTACTTGTTCCACAACTAAAGAGAAAAGAGAAAAGTTTATCCACTCCGTCCCTATTAATATTTCATTAGCATGTGCGTCCGCCTCCACAGTCTAATTTCCATACATATAACGCATTTTAAATCATTGTTTCTTTAACAGGGACTCTACAGTCCTGACAACTACATCAGCAGAATCAGAACGGCCTTGGACAAGTTACATGCACAGGTTCCACGTGCCTTCGTGAATCTTGTGGAGATATTTGACATTACACCGGTAGCCAGTCTTTCCACTCCAACCTGGGGTTTGCTGATTTGTAACACCGTAACTAAGTTGGTATTCTTATTTGTCAACTGTTTTAAAGTCAGTACATATGGCTCATTCGATTTAAGCTACATCGTAAATTGACACGTCGTTAGAATGTCTCATGTATCTCAATTGTACTGTGGCTACGTTAAAGTGAGAGTAGCGGACCTTTACCTGTTCTTGGTACGATACGATTACATTAACTTTACATGACTATCTCCTTGTGAGATGGCCATATTTTTAAAACAAAAAGTATTTCACGATCAACAGGACATCGTATTCTCCCAGTCATGGTATGGCCACAGGTAAATATTTCACGATCAACAGGACATCGTATTCTCCCAGTCATGGTATGGCCACAGGTAAATAGGACGAATGGGTAATATTAGCTGTCGATATAATGTAATACAAGCGTTTGTTCCATCAGCTAGCGTCATTCTACATATTATTAATTGTCCGTTACCTTGTACCATATGGCATGTTGTACAGCTTCCATCAGTCCTTTAAGGTGATATGGCTGGACGTGACGTGGGAATAAAAAAAATGTTGTTTTTGAAGAACACTCTAAGATACGCTGCTTTCGAAGAAGTGTAGGTCTTGAAGAAAACTCCAAGATATGCTGCTTTGGCGTAAAAGCCTTGCCCGACATTGGCCCCAAAAATCCATGTTTTGCATGATCTTCGTCTTACGTGTATCTATTAACATAAGTCGGTGCTAAATAACTTTGATTTAAATGGTGGAACTATTAACTCTGTTCATCACTTTCAACTGAAAGATGGTGATTATCTTAGATGCCTACTGTAAACCAAGAATTACAATTTGTTTATATTTAAGATGTATTCTTTACATCCACATAGAAATGAGCATACGAACTAGTCAAATACCCTATGATGCATCTAAACAACTCAACTGGATAAAGTGGACGGGTCTAAGGACATCAGGATGTGTTTTGATTACCAGAAATGGTTCTATTTTGTCTTTTCTTTTGAAATTTTTTACATCAACATATGGCCACTTTTTTTCTTCAGGTGGATTTTTTTTCTTCTGCAACTATTATCGGTCCAACTCTAACAAAGTACATTTTTTTTAATGGAGTTTTATTTCCTTTTAACGAAATGTTCATTCTTTTAGTTTCTTGTACTACTTGCAGCATAGTATGTTCCTGTGGAAAAGACTTATCCCAACACCCAACTCTCCAGTGGGTTGCTAGCGAATACCAGCGCAAGACTGAAGAGCTAATTGCCTCAGGCAGATATGACACTCATGATGATTTCACTGTGGTGCTACAGCCGTTCTTCAAGTCTACATCCCCACCGCTCAAGGCTGTAAGTAATTGGTGTCGCTCAAGGCTGTAAGTAATAAGTGTCGCTCAAGGCTGTAAGTAAACTGGTGTCGCAAAGCACCTGACTTTGTTAGTAAGCAAGAAAGACTTCTGACTTTGTTAGTAGGCAAGGAACAGATTCGAGTCCAAACTCTTGCTGGTATAAGTTGAAAATGACTACCCAACCACGAAACGATCGCGAGATCACAGATCAAATAGATGGCATGTAGCAATCAGGTATGCATGGTTCATGCCCTTGCATATTATGCAGATGAAGATCATTTTGCTTGAAATCCCGATCAATTTTTCCAGCGTTCTCTATCGCTTTTCCATGCATTCCCAATTGCAGCAACCTAATCACATAAATATAATGCTCAAGAATATGACCCTTTGTACACGAATGCGTCGCCTGCATTTTGCCACATTTGCCGGACAGAGATATCATCTGTATTTAACTCATTTGCCGGACAGAGATATCATCTGTAGATTGACTGATTGACCGGACAGAGATATCATCTGTATTAAACTCATTTGCCGGACAGAGATATCATCTGTATTTAACTCGTTTGCCGGACAGAGATATCATCTGTAGTTTGACTCATTGACCGGACAGAGATATCATCTGTATTAAACTCTTTTGCCGGACAGAGATTATTATGTAGCTTGACTCATTTGCCGGACAGGGATTGTATTTATAAGATAAAACAAGTCAGATTTTGCACAGACAATTTCAATAACAAGAAAATAATATTTTCAATGCAATACAGGTGGTTCAATAAACACGTAAAGACCAGCTTCAAACTCCCATTACGTAAAGTTTACTCTAAACGTTTGCCTGAAAATCTGTTTATTATCTGCATTCTCCATGTAATTGTTGAGCATCAAGAAAATTGTAACAAGAAAAATAAATACGAGCAAACCATAATCAACATGCGAACTTTTTTTTATATTATTATTGCGTTCACCTGTTCCCGATCGCACCCGGATATCGAATCGCGGATTATCGAGGTTCAGTTAAACACAGTATCGCGTGTGACAGAAGAATAACTCAGTAATGTAACTAACTCAAGCTAATTGGTTATATCGATGGGACTACTTCGTACCGGGTTCATATTCGACAAATCTTCATTAAAATAGCTGGAAGAACACAGGATGTTTGTATGATAAACAAAATCGGGTGGTCGAGGAAGCAGAAACTTAAATCACAGTGGAAAATTCTATATGATGGTTACATTGACACCGTCAACAGTCTGTCTGAATAATCCGTAGACATTGTACCTAAAACTAAATCCTCCCATTGAAACGAGGCTTTTTTTACCAGTAAGAAATGTTTCTCTGGCTAATACACAAGCTTGCTGACTCTAGCTAGTCTAGCATCTTTACAAAAATATTATCAAACTGATTTAAACAACGTGAAAACGGACAACTTTTGCTTCTCAGTATTTGCTATTTAAATTGAATTCATTGAGAGGACAGACTATTTCGACATTGACAAAAGATACAAATTGATATTGTTTACTAAACAGTTTATATATGTTTCTGTCTCATTTATTAAGGTTGTTTGTTTTTCCTTTACAGTCTGATGGAAAACCGGACTTGTCTTTCTTCTCTCCTGATTGCTTCCACTTCAGTGCTAAGGGTCAATACGCCGCCGGAAGGTCTCTCTGGAATAACATGGTAGGTATTATTATTATTCATCCACCTTCCAATATGAGAAAAAATAGTTCCGCTTTAAGATGTAAAGTTATTTATACTCTAGGTCTGTTAGTTTTCTACGAGATAATTGAAAATGGTTTTGATCACTAGATGCTTTTACGTTGCTTCTTTTAGCATTTTCCCGTTTGTTTGGCGTTAAGCCAACATTAGTTCTGAACTTAGGTTTTTGTTCCAATATATAAATAATTATTTTGTAACAAATAAAATAAATTTTATATTTTATACCACCCCTGGAGAGATCATGTGATAATGCTGGAACCAAGAAACGTGAACCTGGGTATAGGGCGACTATTCAGTCTCTATTGTTGATATTTATTAAGGTTATTCATTGCTAACACTTTCGTTTTATTATTTGTTGTCTTTACTTAGATAATAATAATAATAATAATAATAATAATAATAATAATAATAATAATAGTAGTAGTAGTAGTAGCAATAATTATTATTATTAGTAGTAGTAGTAATAATAATAATAATAATAATAATAATAATAATAATAAAAAGTATTATTATTATTATTATTATTATTATTATTATTATTATTATTATTATTATTATTATTATAACGTGGACTTTGTAAAGTACCTAATCTTTAGAAGCTCTAAACTCTTTACAATATTACATAAAACAAAACATATACAATGACGACATTACAAAAAGCTAACACCATGAAATTGCAACACAAAGCAAAATAACATTTACCAGGCATGTTTGTTTTACTTCGCTGTAATATTTGTTAAAGTTTTCAACAGTCCAATTAAGATCGGTAACAATTTATGGTTTCATTTAACACTCGGTAATTTATTTAATATCTACAAATTTATTGAAAACCATAATATGAGAATATTTTGTAAGAATTAAGGAAAACAGCTAATTTGATAGAATTAATGAATGACTAAAAGATAGCGATGCAGATACAACATTTAAAATGAATTTCACCGAAATCCCGAGTAAAATTGTATCACCAATAAAACAGAAAGCATGATAAAAGATATAAAAAGGAGACAGTTTGGTTTATCTTTATATATAAAACAGGGTACATAGTTTAATTAACCACCCAGTCACTGCATGAGATAAAAATAACTAAGGTTTAAACAGCATTTATATATGATTGAGTCACTTTGCAGTATAATTAACTTAATTAATTATAATTAACATATAAATGGCCAAGTAGAAAACAATTCCTCAGTTTATCGTTGGATTCCAACTCCGAACGATCGTATTTACCACGTGATACTTATTTACATGATGCTTTAAAAACTTACAGACTTTTGATAACACGAATCATTAAAAAAAATTAAAACAAGCAGTATTACTTCAAATGGATCATATTGTCATTGATCTTACCCCCATCTTAATTTTTATACAAATAATGTTTTTACAAAACGAGTTATAGCATCTCCTGAAAAATCAAAGAAAATGTGTCTTTTATAAATAACACCTATATCAAAGATGTTCAGGGTTTCGTTTGAGCGTCACACAAGTGAAGTAACATACCCCAATTGCGTAACTCCAACATCTTAAATGGAGACCTAGCAATGTTTATATTCCTATTTACCATACAGATCGAGCCTGTAGGACAGAAGTCTGAAGTGTGGCATCTTTACGAATCCTTTCATTGTCCACAGACACATGTAAGTATTTACACATATTATATTTTTTCCCAATAATTATATATATATATATATATATATATATATATATATATATAAATGCAAAAAACTGACAAACAACAGTGCAGAACTAGTGTCACTCTAGCCTGAGCGCTTTCGACTCTTAATGAGTCTTTATCAAAGGTAAATACAGAACATATACAAGACAGACAAGTAAAATACAAAAATCGTGTTTCTAGTTTCTTCAACTTGTTGCGGATGCTGTAAAATGTCAAAATCGATGACCTAAAGCGACACATATGTTATTGTATGTAAATTTATGTACGCGTAAATTATATCCCGGATATTTTACATCAGTAGTAAGAGGCTATTAAGCAAATTTAGAGAATTATTTAATAGAAAATATGTCAGCTGGAAAAGATAATTACATTTGTGCACGGCTGTCTTTTTCTAGTCTTCTTGGTTTAAACCACTTGGTTTCAACGTTCGAAGGCGTCGTATCCAGTAAGATTCCTTTTCTTTCCTGGTTTCGGAGCTCCAGTTGTGGTTGTGAGCAATTGCAATAAGTGTTACATCACTGAAGGTGTGGCTAGGGGAGGAGAAGTGTTCTGCGACCGGACTTCTGTATAGCTTCTTTGTTATCCAATCAGATCTATGAAGATTGATCCTTTTGTGTAGCCTCTCAGTTTCTCCGACATACTGCAGGCTACAGATTTTACATGTGATGAGATAAATTACATTCTCTGTTTTGCACGTTTTGTTTGGACCATGTATGTTTAGTTTTTCTCTCGTCACTGTGCTAGAAAATGTCCTGGTTTCTATCATGTGTTGACAGGTTTTGCACCTTTTATCGCGACAGGGGCCAGATTGACTCGGGTGGTCTTGATTAGTGATTGGCGCTAGCTTCGCCCTGACTAGGATGTCCTTGAGGTTTTTTGGTCTCCGGTAGGCAACTACAGGTTTGTTCGGGAAGATTAGCTTTAGTGCATCCGATGATTCTACGATGGGCCAGTGTTTCCCGATGATTTTACCTATTTTGGGGTTGTCTGGATGGTAGGTCAGGATAAATGGTATCCTATCGGCGTTTTCCTTCTTTCCATATTTTAGTAGGTCATCGCGGTTTGTTAGCTTAGCCCTTTGGGTTGCCTCAGTAATCAGGTCCTTGTCGTAGCCTCGGTAAATTAAATGTTTAGATAGCTTTTCAGACCTTTTTAGGAATGTGTCATCGTCGGAGCAAATTCTGCGTAAGGTTTAGTTTTCAAAAAGGATATATATATACATATGGAAAGCTTTGGCAGGCGATTACGAAACACGCTAAAAAAAGAAAGAGTACTGTTGTACATTTGCCCTCACATGGTTGTCGCATCAATGCCACGTCATGTTTCTGACTGTCTCATTTACTAGACTTCAACGCAGACATATTCGTTATATTGTTGCTTCGTTTAAAATAGTAAAACAGAATGAAAATTAATTTTTTTAAAATCATTAAAAGTACTATTTAAAATCAGTACTACTAAATTTAAATGTAATTGCTTTGTCTTGCAACCTCATAGAATCAAATCAACCATCCATCAATACAAATCTGATAGCGACACGTACTTACAAGTGTTATTACAAAAAAGCTGTCACATGCCAAGCATTACGTTTTCTATCAAAACAAGGCTCATTATAATATCTGACGATATTAAAATATACTCGCCTTTGAAGGTTACAACGCTGTTAGGAACGCATGGTAAGCAATATATCACAAAGGCAAGCCTCCTTGTTCAAAATCTTTTATAGTATTCTGATAGATGTGATTCGGCTTCGAAAACCCTGCATGATACATATTTTTTCATTATTAATAACAGAATTTTAAAAAAGAATTAATCACAGAAAAGAATATATATATATATATATATATATATATATATATATATATATATATATATATATATATATATATATATATATTCAGCTGGCACCCGTTTTGAAAAAGGATTTTTTTTTTTAAATCGAGAATGATTTTTACTATTTTATTTTCAGGGTCATAACCATCCTTACTTTGCCACGTCGAGAAACGCCAACCTGTAAATTTTAGATCCGATTTGCACGTCGATTTTAACTTTGTAAATAAAATTTAGTTAGCAACCAAACCTGGATTTTGTTTTATTTTGTTGTACGTCGCAACGCAACTAAAATTTTGCCATGGACTTCATTGATCACGCCGCACGTTATTCCAATAGAACATCCTTGTAGCGTGTATCGGGCTTTGTTATGCCGTCAGTATGGTAGGTGTGTTATGGTTGGGGTGGGGTGCTCCCAATATTTGATTGAAATTAATATAAAAGTCGCGTCCAGGCTTGATTTTGTAGGAAGTGAATTAGTGATAGAGAGCTAAAGTACCAGACCAGCAATGACGACAGTTATATTATTGAATACACTAAAAGTGAAATTCAAATAAATAACAATTTAATACAATTCAATAGCCAAGTGATAATAATTCCCTTATCACTTTTCTTCCTCTCGACCAAGTCATAGCCCATTGCATCATTTGATTTATAGTGTGATATGGCTGTTCCACCTGTCCTTGTTTTCTACCCATCTGTAATTCTGCTAACCCCCAAATTCCTTTTCTCCGTTCGGCTTCCCTTCTTACTCCTCTTCTTTGACTACTCCTTCTCCAGTTACTGCTCTTCAACTGATTTTCCGACTAGCCTTCGATTCACAATGGACTTGTCCACTAGTCTTAATTCTGTCTCCCTCCTAGAGACTTCGGACTAAACCATAGCGAAAGTCAGTCCCCTAAAATTTTCCTTTACGATGCTTTGTCTTACTTAAACTTTCCTTAGTTTCCCCGTCAAAGTACGAGTGGCTTTCCAGTAGAATTGCTTTATATCTTTTCAGTACAATGTTTGAACAATTATTATGTTCCTGGCTAGAAAATACTATATTAAATTCAGTTTTAAATGGTGACAACACCATCTCTAAATTCCGATTTGATGTAAAATTTATCTTGTTCTATTCAACTTAGACGATGCCCTGGGCTGTCTGTCAATGTTGTGAGATTCACGACGCCAATAAGGGGCTTTCAACGTCCACGTGCGACTTCTCACACCCAACAAAGCTTGTTATCATACCTTTGCGAAGAAGACCCGCTATAGCTGCAATGTCTAACATATACACATGGCTTCTTTGTTTCATTGACTTACGCAATTGCTGCAGGGCAACGTGATAATCATATATCGTAATTTATTGGCTCATTTTGCAACGTAAGATGTAGTTTTACTCTACTCCGGTACATCGACGCGCTTTATACCGAGTTAGATCATGTCGTTCAGATACCGGGGGAAACAATATCTGACATGTTTAAACTATGTGTAATGTTGTGAATATGGAAACAACTATTATATATTCTCAGAAAGAAGACTTGCATCGTTGATGTTAAGGAAACGAGCACGTACATCCACATATATACACTTCGACAAGAGTAATTAAATGTTACTGGATTTTTAAAGTACCGGTATTCGCCTTCTGCATGTATAGTTTCAAATCTCTCCAATCTGGCATTATTTAGCATTAATTTGTTTAAAGTGCCGTAAAAATCAAGAAACACAAATCAAAATGTCTTTTATGTATCTCTTTTTTCAGTAACAGAAAAAGCGAACACGCGAATTTTTTGGAAGGTCCTTTTTGAAAACTAAACCTTACAAAAATGAAATATAAGGTCAATAACGCCAAACCGAAGCCTCTAATAACCGAGAGTTTCTATAATTGGCTTAGTTTATAAGTTACTTTATTTTTAAAGTAACTTATATTTTTTTTGCCTTAGTGATTTTTTTAAGTATACAGGCGCGTTTATCCGATGTGACACTTATTTGTGGTTGCGTCCTCGCTGGTGCTGTGAATTAGATTATTAGTATATATCAATCAAATGGTACCAGATATGGAATCTTATACAGACAGATTAGCTCGAGAGCGACTAAAAGCAATTAAGAAATTTCTTTCTGTATGTGATTCTGTCAGCAAAAATTACAAGAACATCAGGAATCTCAAGTGGATTTTGTAGACAGTTCTCAAAAATTATTCAAACAATTTAGTGAAACAACTAAACCCCTCTTCCTCAACTTAAAACATTAGCTTAAACAACTAAAACAAACATCCAGACTTTTACAAGATGTTCCTGATATGCCTCAACCAGCAAAATATATTACTAAAAAGAAGAATAAAAATGATAAAGAAATAGTCGAAGAATTACGTAATAAATCTACGGAAGACGCTTTAAATGTAATTGATAAAACTGATCCAAATGAATTTCCAACAGACGTTGTTACACAATATGAGAATAGAAAAAATGTTGACACTAATATATGGAAAATATATTACCAATGTGCAACACTTGAATGATGTTTTCTTTCATAAAATTAAACTAACAAAATTCGAATCGACACAAAACGTGCGTCTTGTATAGGTTTTATTGATGCGATAAACATTGTTAATGGTCAATATGAAGATCAAAAACAGCAAAAAATGCAACTGCAAAAACAACAAAACAAAGAATGAAAACAGCAGAAAAGCTGGAGAAGGAAATTATTCCATCCGTTTAAAAATGAATTAATAAACTTAAACCTTGGATCTATGAAAACATTACAAAATTTGGATGATGATCAATTAGTTAAATATACTGCCAATGATTTAAAAATAATGATGTGTTATCAGAACATCAAAATTTGTATGAGGATGATTATCATAAGATGATCTTTAAACAAAGGTGGGAAAAAAGAGATAACGTGATGAAAGAAGAATATTATGATCCAGAAGATCGTCCTGGCGCTACTGGAAGTGGTATTTCTACAAAAGGAAGTGGTCTTATTTCTTGTCCTAGCAACGTCTTTTCTGACGTTGAACGATTACAAATTCTGATTAGAGGAAAACGCGCCAATAATAATTCAACAGAAATAATTAATTCAGCACCTGATATTTGTCGACAATTATTTACAGGTTGTATCATGGGCGTTAGCGTTTATCAATTTCTTATTGCTGAAATCTTTGATGATTACAGTGATTAGATACAAAAATAACAAGTAAGATGATCGTTTATAGTGTTCAAACATGGTAGATTAACTCACGATTAGCTACTTACAGAGTAAACTACGGAGATGGACTCGGTGATGTTGTTGAGGTTGCAAATAAGCTAACAATGAAACCTATCGAAAGCTATTGACGTTGTTCGTCATAAAGCTCCTGGTGCTAGTGGTAATATCGCCGGTAAAGCGTTCTCGGTAATCAAGGATATATTAGTTTAATTAGTATAAGGAAAATATCAGCCGGTAAGATTACCTATTACTGAAATGAAGCCTACAAATGTCAGTAAAATAATATATTAAGCTGCAAATCAGTTAGCTCGTGAAGCAGAACAAATATTAATACACGTTTTATTTTGGGACGTCGTCTTCGTATTAGTCGATAACAACTATAATACAATGTTTAAACGTGTACCCCGATCCAGCGCTCGACATGGATGCGCCAGTACTCAAAGTGAATATATTCACGATTATCAATATTATTCTTATGAAGCACTGCAACCAAAACCAGCGTAGTCAAATCTAACTACAAGTTCAGGATACAAGTCGACATTTCTAGTAGCGTTTATTGAAGTAGAACTTGTAACAGACGTAGTCGCTAATAAAATTATAAGGAGCTGATTACAGAGGTGTGTTTTTGG
Source organism: Unio delphinus (assembly GCA_029339505.1). Taxonomy (NCBI): domain Eukaryota; kingdom Metazoa; phylum Mollusca; class Bivalvia; order Unionida; family Unionidae; genus Unio; species Unio delphinus. Next base: position 81,696 of record JAQISU010000003.1, on the reverse strand, counting down.
TAATAATGGCATTATGGCGTTATTCAAAAGTACTGTATATAGGATTGATGGATGAGAAATTGAAACAATTCAGTATAATGTTGAGGTTGCGACAATGAAATAGGGTCTAACAAGATAGTCCGATGATTATACAAAAACAATAGGTCCATCAGTGATGTTTGTTAAAGATAATTCTGACTTTCCTGATAGCAGAACGTTTAATATGAGACGACCACAAAACCATGCAGGCGCTGCTGACGTTGATGTGGAAAGCGTGATTAATAAATTTAATCCAAATTACAATTTAGGTTTAAAAGCAGGACAATCAATGTCGAAAGGTAATCGTAGAAGATTTTTATTTACAGTTCCACTGTCAAATAATTTTGGATTTCGTTGAAATGTAAGAAAGGTTATTTTTCTAGCATAGCATAAAGTTGTGCTTACACGAAAATGAGATATAAACAATGTTGCAAGGCGCAAAGGTGGCGCTGCTTCTGGTAAGTAATTATTATTTAAATTTGCTTTGTGCATGCAGGTAATGACCCCACCCATAGCTCATGAACAAAAATCACATGCTTTTATGGATCAAGGCGGTAAATTATTATTTTCATGGTTTACGATGACAACATATAATGTTTAAAGTGATGTCGGTGGTGTATTCACATGACATATTGCATCACAGAAGGGTGTTTGTTAACCACGACATATATTTATTGCTTTACGAAATGTTTCTCGAGAAAACTCTCCAGAACGTAGTCATATGATATTTGACCAACTCGGTGTTTCTTAAAGGTGCCGGTTGACGAATGAGAATCGTTGATGCCTCAGCTGCTGAACAGCCAGCTGTCGCAAAAAGACGCTGCGTTAGATGCTTTCAGAATGGCACTAAAGAAATCAACAGGAAAAGGAATTTTACATAAGGAAAGTTTAAACGAAAGATCACATCAACACAAAACCAGGAAGACGTCCAAAAAATACAAAAATGCTTTAAAAGGGTCGTCTAAGATTACAGGCTTCACAATACGGAAGTGGTTTAAGACTTACTGGAACAATACCTTGGTCGGCACAAAAATATTATACTTAATGTCAAATTTTTATTTAATTAATGCTGCTGAAAAATCATAAATAAAACTCTTTAGAGGTGATTTTATGCGCGACTAATTACCTAATCAACACAATGAAGTTGAGACCGGTATCATTAATCTTGACATTAGTTCTTGTCCATGTACTTATTGGGTTGCATACGCATTGGATCCATGTGCATCTGTTTAGTTTGGTTCGTACGGACTTCATCAGCCAAAAGAATGTATATTGAATACAAATTCCATTCCGATCTGATTTTCAACAATGTCAACAGAGACATTAACTGATTCGCCAATGTGCGGCCGTAAAACAATTGCTGTACTTGACGCTGTATAAAAATCACCAGAACCAACCCATACAGTTGTACATGAATACACAAGTAACCGCTATAGTTTTAAACAGATCTTAAAGGTATAATGTTAGAGATTTACGGAAGATCTTCCTCTAAACAAAAACACACCACTGACGGAACATCACATGAAAATGTAAATAAAAAAATTATTCTTGCAAATGTATATCAAAACAAAATGGTTGTTATTCAAAAAAAGCAAGGAACATTTAAAACAAGTAATCTTTCATTTCTAGATCTTTCATTTCTAGATATTATCGTCAGAATTAATAGAGTAACCGGAAACAGCATATAAATATTTGGTAGTAATGGAAAATTTTAACCCGCTGTTGTTTTATCAAAGATATCAGATAATATTTGTTATCGAGCACAATAATTCGGTGATACATTGACTGGTTCTCTCAGTATGACTAATAGTATAATTACTGACCTTGGAGAACCAGACTCAGGCAACAACGCTACAACGAAGAAATACGTCGATGATAGAGACTCCCCAATAATTAACTCGTTAACATCATTCAATAATGAAGTAATCAATCTTAGATCTGATTATACTGCTCATGTAAACACGGTTTTGAGTTTTCGCAGATGAGAAGTTCAGCGGTTATTTACATTAAACTCGCTGACCTATAAAATATCACCAACAACTTAGTATATATAGTAGCCTCTGGATCAGTGTTGTGGTCAGCGTCTAATAAATTTATTAAACATCGCGCTGATGTTACCGGGTTATACAGGATGTCAGTACTAGATGTTACAGTATTAACAATATCCCGCACAGAATCACCGCGTTATAGAAAAAAAACATCTTCTGGATTTTTGTTAATACTACTAGATTTAAAAAGCGCAGCAAAATTTGAAGTGGAACCTGAAAAAAAATACTCGGCATGATTTACTATTGGTGTCTTGAATTAATTGCTAAACTAAAACATACTTAAAAAATGTGATGTTCAACAAACGTGCAACAATGTAGCTACGATCAGGTGCGTTAATGGCAAAAAGTCTAAAAACTAGCGCTGATGGGTATACAGCAAAAGTAAAAATATCGCAGATGTGTAGCTGTCGTTGAAGTAATTGTGTATTCGGCGTCTGCTGTTATCGCTGAAACCGGCGTATTGTTATAAAAAATAACATTGCTAGTGATGACATCAGTAGTTTTGACAATTTGTGATTCAGGTGCAACAGCTATGACCGGGGTTCTTAATATCATTTCAAAAAAAATTTATCTACACAGAGCGAAAATGAATTACACGAGCAGCGACTCTAGCATACTCCAGATTATCCTTATTGATATCATCAGTCTTAACGACGAATTAAGATCATGCATCGAGTTCACAGAAATTATTGAGATTTACGACAAGTACGTTGGATTTAGAAACTACTACTAATACTACTACTACTAGTACTACTACTACTACTACTACTACTACTACTAATAATAATAATAATAGTAATTACAATAACAATAATATTAATAATAATGTCGACATCGTAAAACCTTCTGCATGAGATCGTTTCTAATACAACACCATTGAAAACAACGATAATATCAGTAAGCTCTATTACCCCTAAATTTAACATCAAGTGTCCAATTGCTTTTCCTGTAACGGGACGGGAATCAAAGATAGCTATAACGGTTCAGGAACCAACTTAGTAGGCCACACTAGAGATAAATTCACCTGATTACGCCGTTGATATATACTCGAGTTCGATAAGAAGTGTTTTGGGTTGGCCTGAAGTGGATTCACCAGTGGCTGCACCGATACCTAAACCAACGTTGGTTAATTTTACTGCAGCAGTTAGATCGTATCACGGAGTAACATTGGAGTATGACCAATATTGGTTTTTCGAAACGGTAAAAAAAATATCTAGACGGTGGTAAAAATCATATATGCGTATACTTACCAAGATTCCATAGCATGGGATTTTCCTTGTGATTTAGGGTTTCTTTGAGTAGAATATGAAGGAGAATCAATGAGCACCGATTTTCGAAAACACAATATCGATGATGTCTTCAAACTCATCAATAAAGAATTTAAAAACATCAAGAAAATATTTTTTCATTTTCTCATACATGTTTCATACTCGTTACATTCTCAGGAGAAAATTGATGAGCATACAGGTATCAAGAGTTCAATACTCAAACAGGTAAAATAATAAATCAAAGTATATTTGATGCTAAACGTATTCAGAAGAGTGTTAAACACGCCTAATAAAGATCTAAACCAACTTTTCTACGACACATACTCAAAAACAGAAGCAGACTTTCCAAATTTGAAATTTCGTGACCTTGATGTTGATAAATTAAGAAAGAAGCTAGCGATCGTATCAATCATGTATACATAAATTCTTGAGAAGTGGAAATAAATTACGCCGTGAGCAAATGTTCATCGCGCTGAAAACAGCCCCACTGGTGATGGTCGTTTTATTTCATTGGGAATCGTAAATAATACGTCGACGTGGCAGTTAATATTGTATGTGATGTAATTGATGGTAGTTATCAAACAGGGCATGAACACTCATATCAAGATCAGCAGGGATATATTCTTTGTACTTTTACAACTCAAGCGCCTCCCAAGTATTTGAATGTACAAAACCAATCCATCTTGTCTTTTTACAATGTCACAATCCGTTATTATCAAGAATACATTTTAAACTAACTGACCAGACCAGCTAAACGAATTAATCAAGAAAAATGTGTTATATAATGTACCAACACGTTTTTATACACAACAAGAAGATACTTGAAAATGTCATTAGAACAATATTTGCACTACCTTCAGTCGAGGCAGAACAATTTAGTATTATCATAATTATTGATGAATACGGCACTGAAGACCTATTTTAACACAATAACAGTTGAATGAACTACGCGTTATCATAACCTAATGAGTATGTGTGATGGCGATCAGATTCTGAATTAAGCGCATTCCTGTATTGATTTTGATCGGATTAAGAAACTATTAACAGATTGATGGGTATACTATACTCATAACAACATTTATTTTTTCTACTGACAAATTCAAGACAGAACAAACGTTGTTTATAGCTGCTACTTTCACATCCGTATTAATTGCTAAAGATCTGCTGCTGTCACTAAATAGTGTTTTCGTTTGACATAATCTCTCTCAGTTGTCTTCAACGTGCATTGATAGTTTCATTTTGTTTCATATTAGCTCAATAATCCTGATCTACTGGTTTGATCGCGTGTGAGAGATATACGAATTTCTGCACTTCTGTTTCTTTTACTGCAGCAAGTGAAATAAGCATATTGTTGAAATTGCTTAATGAATTTGTACTATTATCATAGTGTAAATCTGTCTTCAATTTTACGCCCTTGTAATGATACAAATCATAAATAATTTTGTTCACGATTTAATTCGTCAGATATTTTATGCCGTCGTATTTTACTTTCTAAATTGCAGAAATAATTATCATTAATATTGTCATAGTTTATTATATAAAAAATATATATCTAAATTATATTCCTCAACCAAGACGATGTAAACGCAAACTCTAGATTACTAGAAAAATATTTCACTAACCTTGTCTACTTAAGGATATAAACATTTTCTGTCTCCGTCAACTCAAATGCACAAGGTAAGTGAAATATTTTATTGAATATGTTATATTAATTATAACATATAATCGCACACACATAAAGCTAAATACACAATTGCAAAGATAACTACTTATTAATCTGCGGAAAGAACTTAGCTTGACAGAGTTTTATCCCTTTCCAACACTGAAACTATACTTTTTGTTTATACTTTTGCGAAAACGCAGATTTAGTAATATTTTCTGCGACATATTGTTCCGCACGCGGGTTAATATCAAAATGTCTGTCAGCTGTATTTATCGATGGAAATATTTTTTCTTCACCAGTCTCTTTATTTGTAGAACCTAATCACCTTCCTTGCATTTGTTTTACATCTACCAGTGTTTCCCAATGCATAAGTTTGACATCGTGATAACTCGTAAATTATGCAAATCATTATTAAGTGTTTGGCCATTAATATGATCGGTCATAAGACCATTTTCGATTGGTCTGTTGAAAAGTTCGAATATAAATCTGTAACAGTAATGTCTTTTCTTTCCAGCACTAAATCTGAGATAAACATATTTATTTACAACACCAACTGGTCTTTTTAGTCGACATTATATTTCACGAGATGCTTCATAATTTTATATGATAGGATGTCTCACAACTCCTTTTTGCCCCGTATATATTACAATATTTGTCTAAATTATTATTTTGAAAATATTTCTATATTATCTCCTGTATTTCATAAACTATATCATTATTGTTTTTTTCTTATCGTAATATCGCTTCAGCTCTCTGTATTTTTTCTAAATCACCAACACGCACACACATTTGTGTTTCTCCTCCACCACATTGTAAACACAGTTTTGGTCCTAGAATTCCACGACGTATATTTGCCTTAATTATAACATGGAGGAGGTTTAGAGGTTATCTGAAATCAAACATTCTAAATCTAGATTTGATCTTTGCTTGACAGAAGACACCCTGACATGCCGAACCAAGATCAATAGATCCAACGAATAATCTGATTCAAATTATTCGCGGCGCCAAGAAAGAATTTCGCAATCATGGTATATATCATGAGTGGTCAACATTCAAAATTGTACGCAATGCCAAAATTATTAACGATGCTATCAATTCTACCATGAACGACCAATGAGCAGTAACGAATATTAATTATCTCCACAATCAAAGATATATTCTCAAAATAAAATGTATCGTATTAGCCGAAACAGACAATACAAATTGGTTTATCTGTGATAAACGTGACCCTGTCCATGTTAATGAAAAAACTGCTTTGTTCAGCAAAACTTCCAAGCCAGGAATATTGACTGGTATTGAAAAATCATATTAGTGTAGCTTGTAACCGCGGTTATTTATGGGATATATCCGTTGAATGATAATCGCAGCGTCGATGATTTAGCGCCGATGAAATTTACAAAAATAAATTGTGTAGCCGAACTAGTAACGGAACTTTTCACAAATGCGATACGTGGAAATGGGTTAACGGATCTGCGACGCAAAAAAGATAGGAGAGTGGGCTGATTCAGTCAAGGATAAGGAAGTTATAATTAATGATGTCGCTAAGTTAGGAAAAACTAACCGATATTCCAAAGAAATAGTAAAAACGATAACAGGGGAGATTTTACACGATTCGAAACATTATGAAAAGGTGGGAGCTCCGATAGATATCGTTGATCATAATGCTCATGCATGAATTAATAGAGTAACAATATTTCCACGAAATCGAACCGTACTATTTTATGGCTGCGATATAGTTGATTTTATTAACGAAATAAATAAAAGCGATTCTGTATTAGTGTAGTTGTTTTCAAGTTCCGAAAACTATGATCAATTTGTACGACCTAGCGGAGACATTTATTGTTCATAATCTTTTCACAGATAAGTGAAAAATCTTACACAGAACTTTTTATCGCAGACTAACAATATTGAACAATTACTGAATAATTGTTTTATCGTTACGTCAATTACTGCTCACTTTGCAGGATAAAAAAATTCGTGGAAGCCAACGAGATTTGAATTTCTTGAAAGTGCAGCTTAGCTGATATGAATATGTACACGGCGGATTGTGAAATATTTTTACAATCATAACGATGTTATCTCGGTTGATATCGTAGCCTGTTATTAAGGAAGTTTTCTTAACATGGAGGAATGTCATGGATATTTAAGCGATTTGGACATCCAGCACACGGGATTGCCAGAGTTGCGATAAATGGGACATTACCGGTTATTTACCTCATTGGATTCGTTTGTATAGTCATTCGAGTTCGCTAAAGGTCCTTATCCAATTTGTTTTGTCTGGTTTGGCACACTGGTCTCCAAAAGTATTATTACGTCATATGCTCGATTCAAAATTATTATTATCGTTGGATGTAATTGAAGCAATGATATCATATTGGAAGCAATCCGAAGTTTTCGTTATCACAAGGACTATTTTGACAAACTGATGTAGAAAATAAAACGGCAAAAGATCTTGGTACAAAAATAATTGGTAAATTTACCCAAGGAGGACGATATGATTATACACGACAATATACTAGATTAATTATAGACGATGTTGGACTCAATTTAATAACTGCTGATGCAACGAAGAGAAATATATTTGTAACTTGAGAAAACGCTTTCTTGTCGAACGTAACATGATTAGGTACAGTTGTTGGTTACATTGATGACGAGTTACCGCAGTTTACCCATTTAAGATTTTCAATAATTGCGATATGTTTCGATAAATTTATTATCGACGATAAGCATATTTCCAAAAACCGCGGTCAGATTTGCTACGGATTCATTATATATTGAAAGAAAATATTACTGACTAAATTTTATATAAATACTTTGAATATTGACGTTGATATACCATGACCTTGACAGTCAAGGACAAAACAAAGTCTTGTAATAAATGATATTGTTTTAATTGATGTCAGTGCTGTTGAGGATGCTCTGAAAATGGACAATTCTCTGTGGACGTTAGGATACGCAATGACGATCCATTCGTCACAAGCATTAACCAACTCTGATACAGTTGTTTCAATTGTTGATTATCATATCGAATGGTCAAACTTAGTTTATCTCGCAGTGTCTCGAGTCAGAAGAATATCTCATTTGCGGAGGATTATTGTAAAAAAATTAAAAACTGCTGGCCCCAATAACGAAGTTGTTAGCGATGAGATATTAAGAAAAAAGTAGTTATAAACAATGTAATAAAAATTAAACGCGACTCTGATCTTGACGCTAAATTTATCATGACATCAAAATAACAACAGAATAATCATTGTGCGAGCTGTAAGACAGTAATGTTGTGAGTAGTGTATGGGGACTACCTAGCGTCAATGGGAAAATCCTATGTAAAACAGCTTGGGACACTCTAGCGTCAAGGGGAATTTAACATGGTGGGGACTATCTAGCGTCAAGGGGAATTTAACATGGTGGGGACTATCTAGCGTCAAGGGGAATTGAACATGGTGGGTCTATCTAGCGTCAAGGGGAATTGAACATGGTGGGTCTATCTAGCGTCAAGGGGAATTTAACATTGTGGGACTATATAGCGTCAAGGGAAATATAACATGGGAAATAAAACAAGGAAAAAAGGGGTGGCAATGAAAGCTACTATCTTTTCGAGACTTATGAGTGGCCCTGAAAAGAGCCTTTGGATATTTCTTCTTCTTTTATTTTCTTCCATCGTTCCACCACCTTTTGATTTTACCAATGATTCCCGTTTTCTTATTCTTTTCTTCTTCGGGAATCCAGTCGGGATGTCCCATAGCTCTAAACTTTTCCTGAACTCTCATCCATCTTAGATTGAGTAGATCAAAGTCCTCTTTTGTCTTTTTGTTCTTTTTTTCCTTTCTCTCCTTAGACCAGTTTTCTTTAATCTGGATCACCTGTTCTTCCATCACCATTCTCATCATTGCTTCTGCTTTCTTTAGCCTGTCTAGACCCCACTTCACATATTCCCACTCTATCAGATGTAATGTTTCTTCTAGAAAACACCTGACTTTGATGACATGATCAAGTGCTTGCTTCAAGTCCCCTATTCTTATATATTTTCTTTTAATACGTCTTCTTAATTTCTGGTCTTCCTCCTCTATCATACCTTCTAATAAATCTCTTGCTAATTTCAGTTGGCTTACAAAGCCATGGTTACTCTGAAATTCTTCCTCAAGTCTTTCCACTTGATATTCTGCATCAAGGATCCCAAACCAGCTGTCTCGGAGTTGGATAAACAATTCAAAATTCATCTTGATGTGTTCAAAATTGAATGGCTCCAAGATTGATTGATATGATGCGTTTAAAGTGAGTCGTCCCGAGGGCTCTTATCACTGTTTTATCCGTCAAAAGACGGTTATTTACTTTATCCTGAGGGTGGGAATGGAGCCGCCACCCTGCAGGCATTTATGTGTTCATGGAACACTATTTACTTGGGCCGTCACATCGGAGTAGCTATTGAGCTACTACTGTGTGATTGTAGGGCCACATACAATATGAGTGGGAATAGTTCCAGCACACACTCATATTAATTCATACTGTTTCTGGTTGGTTGTTCAGGACGTGTTAAGCACGTGTAGTTGCTGCGGCAGGTTTTTGTGGGCGAGGCGAAGTGCCTGGCAAGGGCAGCTTCTTTGGACGTATCCTATCCCTATTTATATACTCTGTGCTGCTTTTGAGTGTACAACGTTTATGCAACAGTGTTTTATAATGTTGAGTGTTCGATGTGTATATTGGTGTAGTAGTTTGGTATGTGCAACCTTGTGTTGCTGGGCCTGATGATCTGGTCTTTGATCACCTTATATATACTATTTGGGGTTCTGAGTAAACCATATTTCTTAGGTAATTTAGTTAGTTTTGCAGCCTTGTGCTGCTGGCCCTGATAGTCTTGGGTTTTTGACTACCTTATAAGTTCTAATTTTGCGGGACCTAAATTATGTTCTTCCCTATTTTTTATTTGATGTGCGACCTTGTGTCGCTGGACCTGATAGTCTTTGGATTTTTAGACTACCTTAGATGTTCTTGATTTGGGGTCTCTATCATATTTCTCTACCTAGTTAAGTTGCTCCGTTCTCGGTGCAGCTGCAGGTTCTAATTAAGCTTTTGTTGTGGTTGATACTTATGTTTTTAACACTGTGCACTTGGTTGTACTCCTAATGAGAAGGTATCTAGGGAAAGTGTCTAAAGAGGAAAGAAGAGAAAGTATAGTGTTGTCCTGCATTCTTACTGCCTATGATGTTTGTATTTTTACTTCATCTTATCCTTTTTTAGGTGGGATTTATTTGGTGATTTTTTTAAGTTTTTATGACCTGTTTTGTGTTTTTAGTTCTTGGTTCCCCTTTTTGTTTGAATGGGACCCTATTTCCATATTTGTATTGGCCCCTTGGTTTAGTTCAGGTATGTGGTTCAGTTACTAGGTAGTAGCCATGGGTCCCTGCGGGAAATGTCCCGGGCCGTTAAGCGACACGTCAAGGATTGTCCATTTCCACACCCAGGCACCTCCCCACGACCGGTCCGTGAGGCGCGGCGGCCAGGTAACAACAAGGGACCTCTGCCGGAAGTATCCGGGGCCGTTAAGCGACACGTCAAAGGTATTCCTTGTTGAACCCAGTTTCCACACCCCGGTCCTGGCCGTTTCTTGTTTTCCCTGTCCTAAAGGGGCTTATTAGTGACCCTATTTCCATATTTGTATTGGCCCCTTGGTTTAGTTCAGGTATGTGGTTCAGTTACTAGGTAGTAGCCATGGGTCCCTGCGGGAAATGTCCCGGGCCGTTAAGCGACACGTCAAGGATTGTCCATTTCCACACCCAGGCACCTCCCCACGACCGGTCCGTGAGGCGCGGCGGCCAGGTAACAACAAGGGACCTCTGCCGGAAGTATCCGGGGCCGTTAAGCGACACGTCAAAGGTATTCCTTGTTGAACCCAGTTTCCACACCCCGGTCCTGGCCGTTTCTTGTTTTCCCTGTCCTAAAGGGGCTTATTAGGGATTTTATAGGTAAGTATTAGGGTCCTGTTTTGTTGTTTGTTGGGGTTAGGAATTTAATGGATACGTTATATATTCCCTATTTTTCCTATATTTAGTAGAAATTCCAATATATTCTTGTGTGTTATTAGAATGTTTGGATTTGTAATATGTATAATTTCTGGGTATGTATATGGGGCTTTTATATTCTGCTGTTGTGATCTAAATTTGTCCCTTTCTTGTTTGGTTTTACTGCAATTGTTGAAGATATGATGTAGATCTTCCGGGGTATGACAATGGTAGCAGTTTATATTATGTGGAAAGGGTCCTATATATTTTCCCATGCTGTTGGCCAGCTTGGTTTTTCCTAAAGTTATCCTATTTATGATTGTCTGCTCTTTAGGAGAGCCCTTGGGCGGTTTTTTGTGTCTGGTGACTTCCTTAACAGTAGTGTACAGCACTCTCCCTTTTGTACTATTGTCCCAATCATGTTGCCATTTTTTATCTATTTGGGTGTTTATTATACTGTAGAGTTCGGGTGTGCTATAGTGCAGTGGCTCGAAGTTCGGTTCGTGTAGTTTTTCCTTAGCTAGTTTATCGGCCATTTCATTACCCTTAATTTCGATGTGGGATGGTATCCACATGAACTCTACAATAGTATTTCCGGAATTTAGTAGTTTTAGTTTGGCGTTTATTTGAATGAGGAAATCTTCCCTACATTTGGTGGTGTTTGTTTGAATTGAAGATAGGACGCTAAGCGAGTCACTAATAATTACTGTCTTATTAGGTTTGAATTCTTCAATCCATTGTAATGATTTGAGGATGGACCAGAATTCAGCTGTGTAAATAGAGCAGTAGTCTGGGAGACGTCTGCCTATTTGTATGTTGAGCTCTGGTATGACCATTGCAGCAGCTGTTCTGTATGGGTTAGTAATTTTAGATCCATCCGTATAGATTTTGGTATATTGTTGGTATTGAGTATTTATAATGTTTAAGGCTTCTATTTTGAGAGTTTGTTCTTGATTTTGTTTATTGCCTTTTTCTGTGAGGGAGGTGTTGACTTTAGATTGTACGTTGTTCCAAGGTTCGTGTTCGTACACTACGTTATTATTTAGAGGAGTTAGTTCGACTGGTATTATTGTCTTTAAGAGATGATATTGTTTTCCCATAGGTAGTTTTTGTTTCAAGCTTTTCCTGATTGGGATGTTGGTTTGGTTTATAGCCAGGAGGGTGGGGTGTGTGGCGGGGTGGGTGGACAGCCGTGCCACATATCTTAAAAGGAGCTCTTGCCGTCTCAAGTAAAGGGGCAACTCTCCCGTTAAGACATGTAGCTCGGCTGTCGATGTTGTTTTTAGTGCTCCGGTACACTTTAATAGTGCTGATCTTTGGATTTGATCTAATTTTTTGAGTTGTGTTATGGGTGCCGATGAGTAGACTTGGCAGCCATAATCTAGTTTAGATCTTACCAGAGCTCTATATAATTTTAGGGATGTTTCTTGGTCAGCACCCCAATGTGTGCCTTTTAGGCTCGTTATCAGATTTAGATCCCGACTACATCTATTAACTAAGTCCTCTATATGGTATGCCCATGTTAGATGTTGGTCATAGTACATACCCAGAAATTTTGCAACCTTAACAAATTTTATTTCTTGGTCCTGTATTGTTAATTTAGGGTATTTGATGTTTCTTCTATATGGGGTGAACAGTACTGCTACCGTTTTTTGGTGCGATAGTTTAAAGCCCCATTGATTAGCCCAGTTTCCAATATTGTTTAAGCTGGTTTGAAGTTCAGAGATGTTTTTGTGGTTGGAGGGGTTGCCTGCTCTCCATAGGCCACCATCGTCAGCAAATTGTGACAGTTCAACTTTGGTAGTCGCCAAATTTTTATCTAAGTCATTTATCATGATGTTAAAGAGGGTGGGGCTGAGTACACTGCCTTGTGGAGTTCCATTTTCAAGTGAGTGTTTCTCAGAGTAAGTTGCCCCTACCCTAGTTGTAATTGTGCGGTTTGCTAGGAAATCTTGAATAAAATTAAACATTCGTCCAGTAATGCCATAGTTATTTAATTTGGCTATAAGGCCCTTGGTCCATACGAGATCGAATGCTTTCTCGAGATCGAGAAAAACCGCAATGAGATTTCTGCTCTGTTTTTGTTGTGAGTTAAATGCTAGTTTAATGGCAGTTTCAAGTCTTACAAGTTGGTCTGTGGTGGAGCGCTTGTTTCTGAATCCACATTGATTTTCTGAGATGAGGTTATTTTTAGTAAGGTGTGACTTGATTCTGTTGTTGATGATGGTTTCCATGATTTTACAGATGTTATTGGTTAGTGATATGGGCCTATAAGAGTTGACATCATGGTTGTCTTTATTAGGTTTTAAGATAGGTATTACTATCGCATGTTTCCATTTTTTTGGTAGCTTTCCTGTTTCCCATATGTTATTTAGGAAATTTATTATTATGTGAACTATATTAGGTGGTAATTGCTTATATATTATATACCCTATTTTATCTTCCCCAGGTGAAGTTTCTTTTTTGGTTTTAAGTGCTTGGTCCCATTCGTATTTAGTTATTTTGTTGTTTAAAGGGGAGTCCTTGGGTCCCAAGTCTTGGAATATTTTTGGGTTCGCTCTTTCTTCGATGGCTCTATGTAATTGGAATTCTTTAGTATGGTTGCTGCTTTTGCTCATATTAGTAAAGTGTTGAGCGAATAAGTCAGCCTGTTCTTTATCACTGTTTGTGTTGCTTAATTTGGGGGTATTGTTGGTATTTTTACCTCTAATCCTTTTGATCTTATCCCATACTTGTTTAGAATTTGTTTTGTGGTTTAGTGTACCACAGTAGGCTTGCCAGGTTTCCATTTTGGCTTTTTTAATTAGTTCTTTTAATTTCTGAGTGTGAATTTTGAATTCCATAAAGTACGTGGTTAATTTGGAGCGTTTGAATTTCTGGAGTGCTTTGTTTTTAGCCTGCTGTGTTGTTTTAATTTCGTCATTCCACCAAGGCACAGTAAGTTTTGGTGCCTTATAGTTAGTGGTTGGGATGCTGTTAGTTGCAGCTTTGTTAATGACATAATTTATGTTTTCGTAATATTGGTCTATGTCATTTGCTTCTATCTGGGTAGTATCTTCTTCCTTTAGTATTTGTTTAAATAAGTCCCAGTCTGCTTTTTTATAGTTCCACCTGGGGTTGTTTTTTTGCACCTGTGACTGCACCGTCATTTGCAGGGTGGTGATGACTAGGAAGTGGTCACTGCCCATGGGGTCAGTTTGATCCACCTCCCATCCCGCCACTTGTGCGAGTGTTTTTGTGCATAGGGTGAGGTCAATGGCGGACAAGGCACCGTTTATTGGATTTAGGCGTGTTCCGGTGCCATTATTTAAAATGGTCAGTGTTGATGTATTGGCCCAGGCCTCAATCAACCTGCCCCTAGTGTCCGTCATCTTCCCCCCCCCACAGCTTATTATGTGCATTGAAATCTCCGCATATGACAGTGCGCTCACTGGTGATTATGGTGTTTAGGGCTAAGAATATTTGTTCATTGCTTAGGGCGGTATCTGTTCCTGGGTCATAAAAATTGATGATTTGTATATCATAGTTACCCATTTTGAGTTTTATTGATTGTACCTCTACATGTGAGTTTGTTATTTCTTTAGCTGTGATAGGTACAAGTTCTACAGATTTTATGGTGTTTTTTACATAAATGGCTAGTCCTCCCCCCGGTCCTTCTTTTCGTGATTGGAGGTACCCTGGGGCGTATCCCACTATATTGGGCAATGTTTTGTTTTTATTTTTAAGCCTTGTTTCTTGAATGCAGAGGATATCTGGTTTGTTTTTGGTGTTTATTAGTTTAAGTTTTAATTCATTCATGTTTGTTGATATACCTCTGGCATTCCATTGCCATATAGAAACATTACCAGTAGTTGTGTTAGCCATTTCTACTGGGGTCATTTACTGTAATTAGGGTCTTAATTTGGTCTTTAATTTGTTTTAGGATTTTAAGTAGTCCAGGTTTATTGTCGGTTTGGTGCAGTATTGATTCCATGATTTGATTGATTTGATTGATTTCTACCCCTAATTTGTCTTTTAAGGTTGGCTTACGTTTAGGGTCTATTGTTTTCGCTCTATGGAGTTTATGTTCTTTCCTTGCAGTGCGGTAGTTAACCCTGTTACTTTCCATGTATTCAATGATTTCTTTCTCTCGAATTGTAGCCGGGCATAGTGGGGATTTCACTGGGTGGGTCCCTTTACATTGAGCGCATCTGGGATTTAGTTTTGCGCATTCTCCCTTATGTCCCCTTCCACAGTTACTGCATTTGGTTGGTAGTTTGCATTTGGTGGTATAATGGCCCCAGTGTTTACAATTTGAGCAGAACCTAGGTTTATTTGTGTAGGGTTCTACTCTATAGTGGGATCCTTTGGTACCTATATGGATTAGGGACTGCAATGGGGTTTCTGTTTCGATCACTGTTATTGAGCATTTGGGGCCCCTTTTGCCTATCCTATATGTTTTAGAGATGTTATTGCCACCTTCTCTTAATTTATCGTTTAGGGTGTTTGTGTCCCATTGAGCCATTGTCCCTGTTAATTTTAGCACTGCTTTAAATTTAGTGGGTGGCGGTAGGGGGCGGCTGTGGGTGGTTTGGCCTTTTTTTGTGTTATTCCTATGTGGGGCTGTTACGTTGTATGGTTTGGATACCTGTACTGGTATTCCAGCAAGTGTGTTTATTTCTAAATACTTGGCTGCTTGTTGTCCAGTACTACAGTGCAGTATTATGTAGTTGGTATTGGGCCTGATAATTTTGCATAGGCCTGCATGTACCCTAGTTATGGCCCCTGCTATGGTATTTGTGGAGAGGTTAATTAATTTATTGGATTTGCTTTTTATATACAGTGTAAGTTCCGGCCTGTGATAAGTGGGTTTTGGTCCTATGTTAGCTGGTACCTGTGTTTTTTTGTAGGTGTTGCTAGCATTTTGGCCTATTTGGATGTAATTATTTCCCTTTGGGTGGGGGACTGAGGTTTCCTTTGCCTGTGGTGTTATGTTAGTTGTTCCTGGTTTAGGGCCACTATGGGTAGGTTTGGTTAGTTTAGTGGTTTGGGCATATGTAAGTTTTGTTGGGGGGGTGTTTTCAACTGCGTCCGCTTGGCAGTTTGGTTTGGTAATTTGAAAAGTTCGGTTTTGGGTGTTTTCCACCTCGTCCGCCAAGGATAAATTTGGATCCCCCGTTTTGAAAGTTCGGTTTGGGGTGTTTTCCACCACGTCCGCCGAGTATGAATCTGAATTTCCTAACTGTTTGTTGTTGGGGGTTAATATTGAGGTGGAGATATTGAGTATTGGATCGCCGGGGGCCAATGTGGCGTCCAGATCTTCATATTGTAACGTTTCATTATGCAAATTAAATTCAATGGGCGATAGCGGGTCTAGTTTTGCCGCTTCTTTCATTAGAACTTGTAACTCGGGGGTTGAGTACATTCTAGATTTATTTACTTTGTTTGCATCAATTGGAATGCCTGGTGTTTGGTACATTTTCTTTAGTTTGTTATTCCTACGTGTGGCCTGTCCTTGTCTTACTTTCATACCCTGTTTGTTTGTTTTAACATCTATTGGGGTGGTAGCCATTTTTCCTTTGTTATGTGCCTTTAGTTGGTCGGCCATATTGGATAGTTAATTGTGTATAAACGTGTGATAGAAGATAGAGTATTTAGCGAGGATAGTGGTAGTAGTGAGAGTTTTAAAAGTTGAAAGTAACTTATTGTTTCAGCACAGAGTATAGTAAATTGCTAACGACTTACAGTTAAGATGACCGGGCGGTTTGAGGTGGATTGGCTGCTGGGTGTCGTAGATGGCTGATTGTGGTGGTTGGTTTGATCTCAGGTTAGCAGCTGGGTCCTGTGGCGCAGTTTGTTGGAGTGGCTGGCAAGCGTAGGTGGTTGTTTCTCTGCTGGATCCGGATGCGTAGTAGGGTGGTGAGTTGCAGGCTTCGGTAAAGCAGTAGTGGACTTGACTCATCTGTATTCCAACAAGCTGTGGGGCCAAAACCTCGATTAAAAAAGAGCTTATTAACCGAGAAAAACTCCCCTCCTTAACTCCAGTGCTTGAGTTAAGGAATATGCGTTTGCTTGTTGGAAATCGTAGTGGTAGTGGTGTTGATCAAATTCGGGAACAGGTGGCTTCGGTCCTGGGCGGCTCCGACACGTCTGCTCGAATATGATGGCTCCAAGGTTGATTGATATGATGCGTTTAAAGTGAGTCGTCCCGAGGGCTCTTATCACTGTTTTATCCGTCAAAAGACGGTTATTTACTTTATCCTGAGGGTGGGAATGGAGCCGCCACCCTGCAGGCATTTATGTGTTCATGGAACACTATTTACTTGGGCCGTCACATCGGAGTAGCTATTGAGCTACTACTGTGTGATTGTAGGGCCACATACAATATGAGTGGGAATAGTTCCAGCACACACTCATATTAATTCATACTGTTTCTGGTTGGTTGTTCAGGACGTGTTAAGCACGTGTAGTTGCTGCGGCAGGTTTTTGTGGGCGAGGCGAAGTGCCTGGCAAGGGCAGCTTCTTTGGACGTATCCTATCCCTATTTATATACTCTGTGCTGCTTTTGAGTGTACAACGTTTATGCAACAGTGTTTTATAATGTTGGGTGTTCGATGTGTATATTGGTGTAGTAGTTTGGTATGTGCAACCTTGTGTTGCTGGGCCTGATGATCTGATGGCTCCAAGGTTGATTGATATGATGCGTTTAAAGTGAGTCGTCCCGAGGGCTCTTATCACTGTTTTATCCGTCAAAAGACGGTTATTTACTTTATCCTGAGGGTGGGAATGGAGCCGCCACCCTGCAGGCATTTATGTGTTCATGGAACACTATTTACTTGGGCCGTCACATCGGAGTAGCTATTGAGCTACTACTGTGTGATTGTAGGGCCACATACAATATGAGTGGGAATAGTTCCAGCACACACTCATATTAATTCATACTGTTTCTGGTTGGTTGTTCAGGACGTGTTAAGCACGTGTAGTTGCTGCGGCAGGTTTTTGTGGGCGAGGCGAAGTGCCTGGCAAGGGCAGCTTCTTTGGACGTATCCTATCCCTATTTATATACTCTGTGCTGCTTTTGAGTGTACAACGTTTATGCAACAGTGTTTTATAATGTTGAGTGTTCGATGTGTATATTGGTGTAGTAGTTTGGTATGTGCAACCTTGTGTTGCTGGGCCTGATGATCTGGTCTTTGATCACCTAATATATACTATTTGGGGTTCTGAGTAAACCATATTTCTTAGGTAATTTAGTTAGTTTTGCAGCCTTGTGCTGCTGGCCCTGATAGTCTTGGGTTTTTGACTACCTTATAAGTTCTAATTTTGCGGGACCTAAATTATGTTCTTCCCTATTTTTTATTTGATGTGCGACCTTGTGTCGCTGGACCTGATAGTCTTTGGATTTTTAGACTACCTTAGATGTTCTTGATTTGGGGTCTCTATCATATTTCTCTACCTAGTTAAGTTGCTCCGTTCTCGGTGCAGCTGCAGGTTCTAATTAAGCTTTTGTTGTGGTTGATACTTATGTTTTTAACACTGTGCACTTGGTTGTACTCCTAATGAGAAGGTATCTAGGGAAAGTGTCTAAAGAGGAAAGAAGAGAAAGTATAGTGTTGTCCTGCATTCTTACTGCCTATGATGTTTGTATTTTTACTTCATCTTATCCTTTTTTAGGTGGGATTTATTTGGTGATTTTTTTAAGTTTTTATGACCTGTTTTGTGTTTTTAGTTCTTGGTTCCCCTTTTTGTTTGAATGGGACCCTATTTCCATATTTGTATTGGCCCCTTGGTTTAGTTCAGGTATGTGGTTCAGTTACTAGGTAGTAGCCATGGGTCCCTGCGGGAAATGTCCCGGGCCGTTAAGCGACACGTCAAGGATTGTCCATTTCCACACCCAGGCACCTCCCCACGACCGGTCCGTGAGGCGCGGCGGCCAGGTAACAACAAGGGACCTCTGCCGGAAGTATCCGGGGCCGTTAAGCGACACGTCAAAGGTATTCCTTGTTGAACCCAGTTTCCACACCCCGGTCCTGGCCGTTTCTTGTTTTCCCTGTCCTAAAGGGGCTTATTAGGGATTTTATAGGTAAGTATTAGGGTCCTGTTTTGTTGTTTGTTGGGGTTAGGAATTTAATGGATACGTTATATATTCCCTATTTTTCCTATATTTAGTAGAAATTCCAATATATTCTTGTGTGTTATTAGAATGTTTGGATTTGTAATATGTATAATTTCTGGGTATGTATATGGGGCTTTTATATTCTGCTGTTGTGATCTAAATTTGTCCCTTTCTTGTTTGGTTTTACTGCAATTGTTGAAGATATGATGTAGATCTTCCGGGGTATGACAATGGTAGCAGTTTATATTATGTGGAAAGGGTCCTATATATTTTCCCATGCTGTTGGCCAGCTTGGTTTTTCCTAAAGTTATCCTATTTATGATTGTCTGCTCTTTAGGAGAGCCCTTGGGCGGTTTTTTGTGTCTGGTGACTTCCTTAACAGTAGTGTACAGCACTCTCCCTTTTGTACTATTGTCCCAATCATGTTGCCATTTTTTATCTATTTGGGTGTTTATTATACTGTAGAGTTCGGGTGTGCTATAGTGCAGTGGCTCGAAGTTCGGTTCGTGTAGTTTTTCCTTAGCTAGTTTATCGGCCATTTCATTACCCTTAATTTCGATGTGGGATGGTATCCACATGAACTCTACAATAGTATTTCCGGAATTTAGTAGTTTTAGTTTGGCGTTTATTTGAATGAGGAAATCTTCCCTACATTTGGTGGTGTTTGTTTGAATTGAAGATAGGACGCTAAGCGAGTCACTAATAATTACTGTCTTATTAGGTTTGAATTCTTCAATCCATTGTAATGATTTGAGGATGGACCAGAATTCAGCTGTGTAAATAGAGCAGTAGTCTGGGAGACGTCTGCCTATTTGTATGTTGAGCTCTGGTATGACCATTGCAGCAGCTGTTCTGTATGGGTTAGTAATTTTAGATCCATCCTGAGCCAGACTGATGAGTGCTTCTTTATATATAGTTCAAGCGCGGACGTGATGGAAAACACCCCCTAGATCCAAAAATCTTACAGTATCCCTATCATTACCAAAACACGCGGACGTGATGGAAAACACCCCTAGATCCAAAAAACTTACATTATTCCTATCATTAGCAAAAAAACAAAACAAGCTGACTTTTTAAAATAAAACACTCTCTTTTATACTTGTCTCCTATTAATTATACATTGAACAAGTTATTTTGAAAAAAATACGTTGTGCTTATAGACGCACTTCATAACAAAAGTAAAATGAGACAGTGATTATAGACTCACTTCTAATTTTTTTCTAACTTCCTCACATACCATAAGCAAATTGAATAATTAATTCTTTTCGAGAATATTTGGGTAGCCCTGAAAAGGGCTGTTTTTTTGTGTTTGTGTGTACGAGGAAGGATGACAATCTTTTATCGTCTAAGATTGCGTCCTCGTTTGGCTACACGATAGGGTCTGCTTCTTCGGAAAGAGAAAGAGAACTCTTTCGTGTCCACACGACAGTCGACAAAACTTCTGTCTGGTTCCTGCTGCTGTTGCTGATGCTGCTGATGCTGTTCTCTCTGCTCTCTCTGCTGCTTTTGAAGTCGATACTTCTCAGTCCATTCTTCTTTCTCTTTTTGAATTTCCTCTCTGAAGAGTTCTTCTATGAGGTCTTCCGTTACTTGTAGCATTCTTACATTCTCAATCTCTTCAGGCTTTGGCATCAGATTGTGTCTGATACGATGCAGAGTGACATAAGCTTCGTTCAGCTTAGCTAGTCTTGAGCACATCTTCGTAGGAGGATGAGTCAAACAATGGATGGCCAGACTGGAGACTACCCCTGCTTTATATGGTTCAAGCGCGGACGTGATGGAAAACACCCCTCTGCGGTTTAGGGTTTTGAAACGTTTAGATAGTTTGATGTGAGGGATAGAAAGAAAAGTCAAAGAGCATTTATATGAATACAAATGTAAAACAAACGACAGACGCATTGGTTTTCAAAACACAACATTTTTATTCAAATAACAAACATTATTTCAAAGAACAAACATTATTTCAAAGAACAAACATTATTTCAAAGAACAAACATTTTTTTTCTTCCATAACACCAATACATTATCTTTGACATGGTTGACAACGTTGTGAATTAAATTGAGATTTCCACTGTTGGAAATCATTGAGCGATTGATGTACACTACGTTTCCTAGCTAAAGACAACAGATAACCATAATGGTCACAAAACCATCGATCTACTTTGTCATCGTTTCGAGACGAATGACGATCAAAATAAGTCACTAAATGTTCTAAAGAATATCCAAGACTGCGATGATGCAGATAATAGATACAATATTGTCCACACACCATAGAATCTGTGCTTTGTAATTTCACATTATTGAATCGTGTCGTCTGAGCATTTCTTCTCATAAAGTCAATGATATCATCTTCGAAAGGAGGCAATCCATACGAATCAAAATACTCCGCACAACCCTTTTGAGGAAAGTAGACAGCTACCCAGTGAGTTCCTGGAAGATGACTGTCATCTGTATTGATGACATAAGCTTGATTCTCTTGAGGTTTGCGATGAGGTAGTTCATCTTTAGCACACACCACAGGATTCCAAGAAGCAGTGTACGAACTACGGTTCAAAAGATAATAAAGTTCCCAGGTATCCATTTTTTGTTTTGTGTCGCCTTGTGTTTTTCTCTCCTTTCTTCACTGGTGATAATAAGTCATCAATTCAATCCAGACTTTTTGTTTGAAACGGTCTGACAAGTAACTGATGGTTTGCTTCGTCTCTTTACTTTTGGCCAAGAGAGCTTCGATGCGATCGATTTCTCGAGCAAACAATGGAGGAGAGGAATGATCACGTAAGCCTTTATACCACTGAAGTAACACGTCTTCTTCGGAGATGAGACTCCAAGCTTCGTTCAGATAATTGTCCAATTTTTCTTCTTGACTCATCATCATACATTTATCGTGTTGAATTTGACTGGGATGATCGATTTGACATCCATAACAATCTTTTTTAATCAGGTCCCTCATTGTATCTTCCAAGTGTTGTGCAAAACAAGACACTAACTGTTGTTCCTGTTCTGACCATCTGGATTGCATGATCACTACTTCTTCTTTTTGGTCTTGGGGTTCTGCTTTTTCTGTAACCTCCCATTCCATGGATTCTCCACTATTCAAAGAAGGACAAGGGTCTTCCATAATGTCTAATAGTCTAGAATGACTTCTCTCAAACTGTTAATTTCTATGGTATTATCGAATTCAGCATACAGAATGATATTCACCGTTTCGGGAAGAGGTGCTGCAAACTGAAGTTCCACACGCAGTTGCCCAGATTTTATAGGGTGGAAATGTCCCTCGTCGCTGCCTTGGTCTGGAGTGAAATCAAAAGCCCACAACGTGTAACCTCTTGCATAGTCGTCGTAGGAAATACCGTGACTGGTGTTGGTTCCTAACTGTCCTGTGGCTTCGTACAGTGACAAGTACGACCTCAAGTAATTTTTCTGTTCGCCAAAGTCGGGTTCGAAGGGTCTGGTACACAAAGTTTTGCCATCGCGACTGACTTCAATTTTGGATACTCTGCAGTGCTTAAACTGGAAAGGATTTTCATCGTGGGCACCATTGAGGGCTGCATTGCTGACGATACCAATGAATAAACGTTTGGGTAACTGTCCTTGGAACAGATGATCTTCGATCTTAGATCGGAGTCCAGCGGCAATGGTGAAAGTTTTGACTTCCACGCGTCGTATCGGATACTTGGCTGTCGTTCTGCTCAAAGTGTGACTGATATCATTTCCCACTTTAGGTAACACTTCCACGCGACGTACGTATAACCTGGCTTCTTGGATAATGGTTTTGTATTCGTTGGCATGAGCCATCAAATGGAAAGCAGTACTACTTCGATTCAGTCTCAAGCGAATATCTACTCCGTTCAGCAAATACTTCTCTTGAAACCACATGTCCAAATGCAAACGATCGAACAGTTCTAAACTACGTCCTTGCAAAATTTTCTTTCGACGCTCGTTAAAACCTTCATTGTGAGGATCGGCAGGAGCGCTGCCATCAGCAGCTGCTGGTACGGGCAAGGCTGTGTCGTTAAACTTATCTGCAGTGTCAGGTTTCCATACCACGCAAGCATCTAGATGAGTGTTCTTGGCTTCTTTTCCGTACGTCATGAGATTTTCGAGGTACGCTCGGTAAGGGTAAGTATCCATGCTACTGCTGATCAGTTTGTTATTCATGTACAAATCCACATCGCTGAACAAGGAATGCATGAAATTGTTGACAGGAGCTACTCTATCATTGGCTCCTGGATTGGTGTTGTCTGTTTTGCTTACTTTCAGTTTCAAATACAAGTAACTGTTGTTGAGATCGATGTAATCTTCGGGTTGTCCTTTGATTTCAAACTCGATGGGAGCTGAATCCGTCAAAGAGGAGACGGGATGAAATTCGACCCATTGAGCTTCTTGCATGGTCATCATCGTGGGTGGCATGGCAAAGAGATCCAGTTCCGACTTGGAACAGGCACAAGATTCTTGGTGCATCATTTTTTCTTTAGGTTTTTTTTCTTCACTTTTAATAATCAAAAATGTCTAAGTCTCGAGCGGTTCTTTTTTTCTTTGTCTTTCGAACTTTTGAGGTACGGAGACTTTTGAAAGGGTGTCTTCGTCGACGCTTTCTACCTTGTCCTTGCTGTGTCGTCAGGGAAGTAGGAATGTCAGACGTGGTACCGTTCAGAGCATTTATAGGACTTTCTCGTCGACCCAAAAGCTCTTTACCCGTTTGCAGCAAGGTATTTTTGCCTGCTCTCAAAAAAGCTTCTTTTGGGTTTTGTTTGTCAATGAGAACATTGTAAAGAAAATCTTTGCCGTGAGTCAATGCGGCATCTTTTAAGGTGTGCAATCCTCGTGTCACCATTGGTTTTAAAACAGGGACTACGGAACGAAAGGCTGATTTAAACATATCTCCTAAACCATGTCCTCGCTGTCGAGTGACTCCTTGGTACACAGGATACATCACTTTTTCAGTGGTTGGAGAATCGTTTTTGAAAATGGAGTTTCACTGTGACTTTCCCTTTGGTAAATGGAATATTTTGACCTAGTTCTCCTTTTATAGTAATGTTGACACTGTCGAAATACGACTTACTGACGGGTAAATAATGAGGATGCACAAATTCGCGGTGAACGTGATAGGTATTTCCACCTTCTTCTTCAGCGGTAGTAGTATCCACTTTGAAAGGAATGACACGCAGTAACGGTACAGAGGTGTGTCCTACCACGTTGTACTCCACCACATCGGAGTACACAAACATCAAATTGAGTCCTTGGTTCATTTCTACAGGGGATCGAAAATATTTGGTAAAATCCAAGTTACTGGATATGCCTGGTATTTCTTTTTTCTTCGGGAGCATCTTGAGGTCTCCACCTAAGATATCAAACAATTCAGGACAAAAGGTAATGGCTATTATTTTCTTCTCTGAAAATTTGATCATGAAGCGGCGAGCCACTTTAATGTACTCAAAGGTAACACTTTCTCTGATTTTGTCCAGGGGTTTACCAAACACAACATTGAACCTGCTTGCAATCGTAGTCACTAAATGTTGACCACTAAAATAGTAGCCTGCAGGAATGGTCAACACATGAGTGGACAGTTGTTTAGTTGCGGGTCCATCTGATTTCTTGTTGTCAATGCCAGTGATGCCTCGTTCATCTAAGGCTTGTTGCAATGGCTTGTCGTACACTTCAACTGTGAAAAAGTTTTGATTTTCGACGATGTTTTTGATTTGTGTCGGGTGTATTATTTCCACTAAAGCTGCTTCCCAGTGATCATCTTGATCCAAATGCATGGCTTGAGGTAATTTAGACGTGTAACAACACAATGTGTTGTTAGGAAACACCTCCATGGAACTGTCACTGGGTAACGTTAAGTAAAATTGGTTAATAGTGTTGTTCATATTTCCAATGTTCTTCTGTCCGAGGAGTCACTCGAGGTTAAAGGAGTATCTAAAAGAGGATTGTGATTGGAAGGGTGACTGTCAGGAGAAGGACTAACGTTGGCCGCCAGACTCCCAATATTGTTACTGTTGTTCCCGTTGTAAGAGTATTTCAGGGAAGGATTGGGAAGAAGATACCCGATGCAACTGCTGAGTAAAATGGTCCACAATTGTTTGTCTCCTTGTTGCAAACTCAAATTAGCAATGGCTGCACCAATGACACAATATACCACAAAGATTTGACAGAAAAAAACGATTTGCGTTTTAGGGACACGTTCTCCACACCACACCCACAAGGGTTGCTTTTGTAAATCTTGCAGAGATGACGTGGGTGAAGGAGTAGTCACTGTGGTTGCTGAAGCTGTATTGAAGGGCATGATGGTCACTTCTTTTTATAGTCGATGACTTGCGAAGCGTCAATCCAAGAATCAAAACTAGGAGGATATCCTTTCCAACGTACTTTGACTTCTTTGACACGACGTTTTCCTACTTTACGGGTTCTTCGTTCGAGAATGCTTTCAATGTCGTACACGTCGTCTTCTTTTTTGGTAACACGTTGTAACTCAGGCAAGTAAAATGTTCCTTTTAATACTTCTCCGTTCATGTCTTCCAATTTATAGACGGTAGGATGACGATCGCGCACTCGTCCAGTAACACGAAACAATTCGGTGGTCCAGTTGGGTAAGTAACCTTTGTCGAAAGTGCGTTTGGTTTTGCCAATGCGTACCCAATCTCCCGTGGTTAACACTTCTCTACCTTTCTTGGGGACAGCCCTCGTCCGGGACGTACCAAACAGACGCTCAAAAACAGTGACTTCGTTGTCAGGTGTCACCTCTTGTGGGGCACGTCCAATGCTTCTATGGTAAGATTGATTGTAGGCTTGGACTAAGTGTGGTAAGACGTCGATGTACTTGAGAGTGTGTTGATGTGTAAAATATTTCCACATGCGTTCTTTCAAGGTACGTTGAAAACGTTCCACGATACTGGCTTTGGTTTCAGGATTTTCGGTGGTGAAAAAATGAATGTCACGTTTTTTTAATTCTCGTTGGAAAGCTTGGTTCAGAAATTCGGTGCCTTTGTCGGTTTGCCATCGAAGAGGGTGACGACCGCTTTGTTTCAACACCAGTTGCAAAGCTCGTACTAACTCTCCGCTCGATTTGGATGTCAATGGTACGACCCAGGCAAATTTAGAAAAGACGTCGATGACACAAAACAAATATTTGTAGCCACGGTTGTAGGTGGCTAAATGAGAGACATCAGCTAAATCGGCTTGCCATTGATGATCGATGCCTTCCACTTGAGTGCGACTTCTGTGAAATTTTCGTCGAATGGGTTTGTGTAAAGTGTACGTCGCTTGTTCTTGTAACCATCGTTGTACTGCTGGTAAACGGAGCTTTTTCAGGCGAGTTTTGGCAGCACGATACAATTTCTGAATGCCTCCGTAACCTGCAGGGTGAGCTGGATCGTAGTAAATGCTGGCTAAGACCTTCTCCATGGTTTTCGTTAATAAGGGACCCACTCTTCGAGGATATTGCTTTGGGCGGGACGAAATGCGGGTTGTTTGGAAACGGTTTTACGTGTCCGATGTGCCACAGGAGTTGACGTCGAGGGTAATGGTGGTGGCGGAGGTAATGGGATAGCTTCTTTGGCCTTCTTTTCTTTTCTCACTTCTGGTTTCCTTTCTTTCTTTTTCACATCTGTCGAAGAAGGAGTAGCCATCATCTTTTTAACCCAAGTTTTGAGTTCTTCTCGTGGGGGAGTGGGGGAAGGGGTCAACAAGGAAGCAGCAATCTTACTCGGAATGGGAGTAGCAGTAGGTGTTTGAAAGAGATCATGGGGTTCTTCTTCCTTGGGTAATGGTGGGGTAACGTCTGTTTTAACTGCTGTAGAGGGTGAGGGTGAGGGTGCCGGGTTATTCATTAGAGCCTTAAAATCGGACAAAGTGGGTTGAGCTGTTTGTTCCACAGCTTTCTGATGAAAGAGTTGTAGCCGTTTCAAGAGTTGACCGTACTTTTGTGATTTTTCGGTTTCGGATAAATCGTGGCGATGGATCAAGGATTGCAATTCGTGTTGTAATTGCGACATCTCAGCCAAATTGGGATTGGGTGGTAAATGGGGGGATCGTTGTTCTTGCCAATGATGGTATTCCATCCATCGTTTGTAAGGAACCAAAGTTAGTTTTCGTCCTTCCATGGGCTTTCAAAGGTTATGTCTGAGATTGTGGTGCTCCATAGTGTCCTTTTATCTTCTACCCATCCCTTGGTTAAACCCTTGGGATATCCCTTGGGTCACCCCTTGTAGCAAACCTGGTATTATGCCTGTCAACAAAGGAGCAAGAAAGGGTAAAAATCCTCCGCGTTGCACCAACATCTTTTTCTTTTGACGGACGGATATTTTCTTTTGAACCATTTGACGAAGAACGTGTCGATGTTTGGATAAGCATTTTTTCTTGTGTGGAGACAAAGGTATCGTGCCTTTCAAAACATTCAAACAACATTCACACACGGTATCGATGACATCTTTGGAGGCTGTTTTAATGATTTGTTTTCGCATGGACGGAGAGGCTTTGGACAGGACGGACAACACGTCTCCGTGTTTGGCTAAACGAGGAGGTAGTCCTTTCCTTTTCTTTCCTTTGTGGGGTGAATAAGAATGTTTTTTGCGAGGTGACATCTTTGCTTGTTCGTTTCAGAAATACACTGATGTCAAAGACTTGGTACACACCCTCTTTTATCTTCTTTTTCCTATTGGCTTCTCCAAAAGGTAACGGCATGCTTCGCTAAATCCTCAAAAGCAGGGCTAAAGATACCAGTTCGGTTATTAGCTGCTCTGTCTAGTTTCTGCATACCTTTAATAAAACCAGTAAATATGCCTCCTCTTTGGTGACTTCTCTTTTTCTTTTGACGTTTGGGTATTTTCTTTTGTGTCCTTTGACGAAGAACGTGTCGATGTTTGGCTAAACGTCCTTTCCTTTTCTTTCCTTTGTGGAGTGTAGAAAAATGTTTTCTGCGAGGTGACATCTTTGCTTGTTCGTTTCACAATACCACTAGTGTCAATGACTTGGTATACACTCTCTTTTATTTACTTTTTTTTTGGGAACTAGCGCTTTGTCAAAAAGGTAACAATGTGTTTCCCAAAATTGTCAAAGGATCCTCCTTTTTGGTGTCTTTTCTTTTTCTTTAAAGGTCTACGTCTTTGGAGGGAAGGACGTTGATGTTTGGTTTTAAAGCTTTTGGTGAGATGACGAGATTGTCTTGTTCCTTTTCCTTTTTGGACGGTAGAACGTCGAGGGTGATGGTGTGCACGTTTTTGAGGAGGCATCCTTGAGTGTTCATCAGTGGTACAGAAAAAATACTGATTGACATCGTGGTTTTCAAGTCATATTTTTATACTGGAATGCGTCGCCACTGATTATCTTTGCGTCGTATCAACTTCATGGCAGGTAACACACGTCGTGAAGGAGTTCGCAATGGACTCAATCGGGACAGTTCTTGTTTGGACAAATCTAGTAAACTCTTTAACATGCCAGATCTTTCTTGGACTTTGACTTTGGGGGCAGGTACTTTATGAGCAGCTGCTACTGACGCTAAGGTGGACGAGGGTGTCTCCGGTGGAGGAGACGTTTTGGGAGACGCAGATTTCCAATGTTTCATCAAATTAGGAAAAACGGGTGTCAAATTGGGTTTGGCTGGCATCACCCGCAACGGAGAAGTGGCAGCCCCTGAGGCTACTGGCAACGTAGTCCCTGCCAAACGTCCTTGTAGATCTTTTCTTACAGGTCGTGGTTGACGAAGGTAAGGTTGTGTCCTGGCCGAAGTGCCTCTTTTGCGGGTGACCGCTTTTTTCTGTGGACTTTTCTTTTTCTGTGCTTTGGTCTTGGTACCCTTGTTCTTTTTCTTAGGGGCTTGTTTGGCTTTTTTTGTTTTCTTCTTGGGGTGAACTTTGGGAGTATTGGGATCCCATTTTAAAAGGGAACGAATGATGACACCTCCTAGAGAACCACTGCCTCCAGGTTTCAATATGATTTGCTTTTTGGTGTGAGTGTCAATGCGAGGATTGGCCAGTTGCGTCAAGGCTACTTTGTTTCTGTCAAAAAAGCGTTTGGTTTGATGTGGAAGGTGAATGATGCCTTGCAGTATTTGACGTGCTGTCACCGTAAACCATCGTAAGACTTCTTTGAGACTGGCTTCTAAGACGTGAGCACGTCTTTGTGGATTTTTTTCGCGACTGATGCCGTACAAGGCACGAATCAATTTGATGGGAAGATGAGACTGAAGGGACGTCATGTTGACGATGTATGAGACCAGGTCAAAGTAACCCAAGGTTTTTATAGATTTTTTTAGTGCTTCATAGTGTTATGTCGACGAGGAGGACGTGTACACGACAGGTCCTCCGTCTTGACACCAGTCGTGAAACAAATCGGTACGAAATCGCAAATAATCAGGGGTAGTGGGTTTTAAATCCACGAGTAAATAGGCGTGTGGCGTTTGAGTGGCATCATCGTACGCATGAGTTAGCCAAGGTGTTCCTAACTGTTTGGCTAAAACTTGCACTTATCTCGAGGACTTTTAAACAAGACCACGTAATGAGCATTGAGACTAATGGTACGATGGGCTTTACTTTGTTGAAATAAATTTTGCGTAATGTAAATGACACTGGCATTACGATGATGCCCTTTACGTGTAAACCATAGTTTAATTTCTTCTTCGTCTTCTCCTAACATGTCGTCAAAAATAACCCAATGAGTTTGACTAGGGTCAGACACGATCCCCTCGTCTTCTTTAGGAATACAAACACAATGGAATCACCTTGACTTTCTTGCAAGAGGCTGTATGCCGATTGCCACTCTTTGTAACACCACACGATGCGTTGAGGTGGACGATCGATCAAATGATGTTTATGTTCGATCAAACGTTTGACAAATTCGGTTTTGCCTGAACCGCTCGGTCCAGCAATTAACATGTTAAAAGGATGACGAAGATACAAGGCTTTCCAACTAGCCTGATCTAAGTGTTCGTCAATGACTTTGAATGTGGAGGAGGAAGGAGTAGTAGAAAGAGTAGAGTGAGCCATAGTCGTGTAGTGGTATGTCAGTATTGACACAAAAACAGACAAGACAAGAGGTTTTTATACTTTTTTCAAGACAAGTTTATTTCATTGCATGTTTAAATTCGAACAACACGAAAACATAAAAGCCAAATAGATAAATACAGGAATAAAATACCTAGGCAAACGATCAAAGTGGCATATAAACAAGTCACTGTACAACGTGGTTTGGGTAACGAAGGTGTCCTAGAGGTAGTATGTAATGTTCTTATAGTCTCCTCTACAGGGGGTATAGTCACATACGTGTCTTCTCTAAAGGGTCTTTGTGGGGAAATGTCCATGACAGTTTTGTCTTGAACAGAAGGATTGTCTTGGGTGACAGATTTTTTTTCTTCTTCTTCTTCTTCTGGTACTGTTACTAACACAGGTTTAAAAGTGACTTTTTTCACTCGACGATGCATTTTAGGAACACAACGCTTGGGCATAATGGGATACTTCGTTTGTCCAAGCCTCAAAATCCCAACTTTTCCAGTCACGTACATCTGTCCAATGAGGGTGTAAATCACAAGCTACACACACATCTTCGTACACTGCTTCCGTACGTAAAAGTTGACGAATCTTTTTTTCTTGGAAAGGTCGAGATGTATCCAGATGAAAGCGTAAGGCTTTGAACAGAATAAGTCTCTCGTGGACATTTAAAGGAACCACCATACTGTCTTATTTTTTTGATAGGTAGTGTTCGTAAAGTGTCCACAAGGAATCGGCAGGTAAACGAAATCCCAGAAAGCAAGTCACTAAAACACACACGACACGTCGACCCCAATTCATAGGGTATAGTTCTTGCAATAAGTGTTCGTAATCTTTCACCGTGTGAATCTTCTCATTGATATCCTTCCACGGAATCTGTTGGATCACCAATGATAAAGGTTGTGGCATGGTTGTTCTCTTTTATACTTCTTTAGGTCAAAGATTACAAGTGTAGATTCAACTCAGAATTAAACACAGAATTAAATTTGCACAAAAAGCGAAAGTGATTAATATAACGTGTAATTTCGTCCCACTGCCATTCAGGGTAACGGTTAAGAAGGATCAAAGTATCTTCAGAGGTAAACGTAGTAAATTGGTAACAGAGCAAAAAAATACCCTTGATCCAGAGAAATCTAACACGTTGGTTAATTTTTGTCACTTTCCTCTTGTGAATTTCACGACACAAAAGTTCTACAGTCACCCCTTGAGATTTTTCTTTAGCAAGGCCTTGCCAAACGTCCTTGTAGATCTTCTCTTGCAATTCGTAGGGTAATCCTTGAATATTATGTTTTATATTATATACTGGTCTAGGTGTGTTACACGACATGGAGTAGTAGTGTCACTTCCAATCATTAGGTCCCACTAAAGGTAGGTATTGACAATTCGGAGACCATCGAGCATGTTCCAGGTAAGCGGAATCTTTCTGTTCCCACTCGTAAATGGATACACCACAACTGAAACACTTGACTTTATCCCCTTCGCCCAAGTAGAAAAATCCGGCTCTGGCTAATTCTTCAGGAGTTGGTCCAGGCAGATATTTTGGCCATTTATCTTTGAAGGTTTGAAATCGACTTTTAAAGTGGCAGTATTCAGGCAAACTCGTCGGGAACGAATATTCGACTCTCCTCACTTCAGTTCGATGCAGGTACGGTGAAATTCCTAGGAGTCCACGATAACGTGTGGCACCGCTTTCACATCCCTCAGGTTTGACACGCACAGCATCACTTTCCAGGGTAGATATAGGGGTAGTAGTCATAGCAAAGTTCCTACGATATCCTGCTGAATCGCTAACGTCACAGAGCCTGGCATCACTACAATCACAAGGTTTAGCATCGCACTCCACTTGAGAATTCCCAAATTTGAATGATGTCTGTTTAAATGGATTCATCTTCTTTTCGCTTAGCTGTGTTAGTCACAATGAACTATTGGTCTTGGACAATGTCCCTTTTTATATGCTGCCCGATTTCGATGTGACCGTACGGTAGAGTGAAGTGATTGGGAAGTCGTACTCTCTTTTGGTACACGATTTGGTAGACTTTTTCCAAAGGTCTGCTAACGATTTGGTGTGTGGGTAAACGGACAATCTTGTGCGGTTCGTGGGTAGTCACTTGAAACGTTTCATCCTGTCCCAACTGTAAGGCTTCTTGAAGCACGTCAAAGTTCACCACTTGACTGGTGCGATAATTAAGAGTCAATCCTTTCACTTTACATTTGGTGTGCATTTTTCCTTGGGGGTCTCGGTATTCGTAGCCGTAATTTTTAGGACCGCCACTTGCAAAACTTAGAATCTTGTCGTCGGGATGTTCATCGGTCCAGGCTCCTAAACGGTCTCCTTCGATGACAGGGTTACAATCGTTCGGTCGGTGAATGTAGATGCAACTGTCTGTGTC
This sequence comes from Unio delphinus, assembly GCA_029339505.1. Taxonomy (NCBI): domain Eukaryota; kingdom Metazoa; phylum Mollusca; class Bivalvia; order Unionida; family Unionidae; genus Unio; species Unio delphinus. Next base: position 49,236 of record JAQISU010000003.1, on the reverse strand, counting down.
AAAATACAACACGCGATCTCCTAACAGTTCTAACACTTCGTACAATTTTAAGCGAGCGTGGGCTGTCACGTAAGCCGCAATGATGACATTTCCAAATTTGTCGGCTTCTACAAAGTCTAGTTCTTCTTCGTAATTGACTAAGATCAAGTCCTCACGAATGACGTCCACGTGTTTCATGACTTTGGTTGGGTCGTGAATCATCTGGAAGTAGCGAGACGGCTCGGACAAATACTCCGTCTTGGGTAAAGATGGACGTTGTGCCATTTTACCCCACAAACAATTGAGCATGACTTTGGCAAACGATCGCCTTCCTTCATTTTTCTCGATGTGGTCTAAAGTGATACCTTCCTGCTCCCGGTATTTTTCTTTGAATATCTTTTGGTCTTCGGGAGTGTGACACCAGGAAGGATAGCCACTAGCTTCTTGTTTTAGTTTTAAAAAGGAATCCACGTAGTCTGCAAAAATACCTTTCTGTCTCTCGTCGCCCTTGCAGTATTGTTGTGTTTTGGGAAAGTGGTAAATTTCGTACACTTCTAACAGTTGGTATCCCATGTCCAGAGCTTTAAACAATTCCACACTCACCCACGTTCCTGTCAAGGTACGTTCTTCCTGAGTGTGATGACAAGGTTGGTCTTGGTTGCACGTTTCAGCACATGTGCGACACAAAGGAAACATCAGTTTTCCTTGGCAATGGTGAGGTAAAACGGGATGGTACAAGTCTGTGGGTGGCAAGACTTTACACTTGATCAATCCTTCGTACTGACGAATGTGGTCCAAGTCAATGTGTTCTGTCATCAATTCTGGATGCCCTACGGGAAAGTGACAATATTTACACACGTAAGGATACAATGAACACACGTCCAAGTATTTGATTTCTTCTCCTTTCTCCTCGTCCGCCTGGTACAGCAAACAAGTGGCATTCGTTCGTCCTCCGTACAAACTATCCCGGGGGTTCAATGGGTCCACCCACTTGTAACTTTCTACGATGCGTTTAAACTCGGGATCGGTTTTCAAACGCTGATCGTACTCGTGTTCCCACATTTCCACTACCTGGTATCCTTGTTGTTCTAACTTCAAACGTCGTTGACACGTGGTCTGGTACAAATCTTCCATAGTTCGTTGTAAAAACTGATTTTTGATGTCACGCTGAGGGTAGCACATAGGACATCCGTGAAATAAGCATCCGTTAAACTCGTACACGATCTGAGGGTTTTCTAAGTCCCAACCATCCACTGAATACGTTCCAATAATCTTTTCGCCTCCTCCGTTGCGAGCGTGTTGGATCCATTTGTCTTCCTTGTCGCACAAGTAATGGAGCCAGCGCAGGGCTTTGACCGAGTATTGACGTTTAACAAAGTTCGTCGTTTGAGGACTGATGACCGCTAGAGTATTTTCAGGCATAAAGCGTTTTCGGTACACTAAAGAACACGCTTTGGCGATGGTACAAGCTTCTTTCAAAGGATCGATCCCTCCGTACTCCATGAACAATTCTCGAAATTTTCCACAGCAACGTCGTAAAATGTCCACGTCAGATCGACAGTACTTTAACATTTCTTCTTGAAAGTCAAAAGGGTCCGAGGCATGAGTCTGGTACCAAGCGAAGAAAGCTTCTCGTTGTTCGGTACGCATGTTGTCAGGGTCGTAATAGTGAGCCTCCGGCAAATGGGGCAGAACGGCATGTTGATTGGCTTCGGTATTGAAAAAGTGTGGAAAATAACCTTTAGCCAATTCTGTCATTCCAAACGTTTTAGGCATGCGACTCAATGGCATGGCCAAGTAACACATCGAATCTTTAAACTGTACTTGTCCTACTTGCATAGAAATGATTTTAGCTCCGTTCAAAGTCACTTGAGGTTGTTCGGTACATTGTTCCGCATAGTATCTGAGCAGAAATTGCCCATCGTATCCCGAAAAATTGTGAGCCATGACCGTAGCATGGCAATGACAATTGCCGTAACGTTCGATGTCTTCTGTACTCCACGTTTCGTCAATGGGGTTTAAGATCCATCGGGCAAACTTGGCTAACGTGTTTGACCCTCGAAAGATTTTTTCACGTCCTCCAGGAATCTTGTTGCAGTGAGGGCAATAACTAAAGATAGGTTCTTGGATGCACTGCTCGCACGCACGGTGAGCTACGCAGAAATTGGGAATGTGAATACCGGTCTCTTGCATGCATTCGAAATCAAAAAAGATAAAATTCCCTTTCTTCTGGGTATCTTCTGAATGGGGTTGGTATTTTTGAATGAAGCATTCGTGTTCCAAGTCCACGATTTGGTGACAAATGTGACATCGTTTCTTCCCTCGACAAACGTGAAACTTGGCACTATTGGTACGTATGCCTTGTCCACAAGTAGGGCACAATTTCAGAAGTTGACAAGTGTTTTTCTGCTGTGAACCTTGCATCTTCAAATGTTGTTGGTAACAGGTAGGACTGACAAAAGTGCGCTGACACACAGTGCAATGCACTCTTTCTTTTCCTTGGTCCAGACAAGGTTGTGAGGCTAAACATCCCTCACATTTTGATCCACAATGTTTGTGTTGTTCTCGATTGTTATAACCATAGTCACATTTTTCACAGTAGTAACCGTATCCCTGGAATGCAGTGATACTGGTAATGGTATCAAAATGACCATTGTGATGATAGATGTGAATGTATTTTCCGTCTTTGAAATCGTGGCCTCGAAACAAAAGAGGTCCACGCACTTCTTGAGGGTGTACTTTCAAAGTGTAACGTGGAGACAAGACGTCTTGTAATTGTTGCATTTCTGGAATGCCACAAGGAGTGTCTTTGGATATCCCCGCTTGCTGTAACAGGAGTTCTGCTTCACTTCGTTGTTTGGCTCGGTCCGATTGTTGAATAGTTTTCCAGGCTCTTTTCCATTCTACCGTGTCGTTCTTGTTGGCATACGTTCGTCCCACGACGACAGCACGAGCTAAACACATCTGGTCTTGAGGATTGTTAATTTGGACGAGACTTAGTTTGGTGCTGCGAAGGTTGTCGACCAATAATACTTTTTTGCGTCGTCCTGTCCCCTGGGGAAGAGACACGTGGGTCATGAACAGTGTGGCTTTTCCATCGTCAATGTGAAACTTGTCGTTGGATTGTTGCACATGTTGAATTTTGTCAATGACTTTGGAAGGTGTTAATTCTGATGGACTAGTAAATTCGATCCAAACGGGAGACTTCAAATTATCGTGATGAATAGAAAGTCTCAAGCGATCGTCTTCTTTGGCTTGACATTGCTGTTTCAGTGCAGTTAACACAGAATCCCACACCTCAGTAATGAACCCTTCTGTATTCTCCAAAGGTACATTGGCCTTGAAATCTTTAAACTTTACGGCATACGTGTAAGCCGTTGTTCTAAATTTTCGAGAGGAACGCTTTTCTGTCTCTCGAATGTAATAGTAATTTTCAGGGTTTACTAAGGGTGGTGCACTTTGCTTGGACGTGGATTGTCTGGGTGTGGATTCGGGCTCACTCATGTCATCTTCAAAATCACTGGCATGAATTTGAGCCAAGACTTCAGCTACTGTGTTAGGCGATACATTACGTTTCTGTCTCTTACTGTCTTTTTCTTTCTCCACAGCATGATGTGGTCTTTTCATCTTGTCTGCAAAAAGTCAAATGACTACCTTTTAAAGACCATAACCCCTATATATTCATGTTCGATCCGTGCATATATAAAGGATTAGTGTCTAACGGTTCAGTATTCCTTTCACTCTCACATTGACCAGAACGATGGAAGAACCTACACAAGTGGAACTTCTCATTAGAGCTTTACGTGGGGTCATACGAAAGTTTTCGTCAGACCAGCCGACGGCCTACTCTCCTTCCTATCGAGATAAAAGTCAAGATACTTGCTATATCTGTAAGAAGAAAGGACATTGGGCTACAGAATGTTCAGATCGTAACAAAAATAAAAAAGGTACCAATAGAGACAAAAGTCAAGATACCTGTTATTATTGTAAAGAGAAAGGACATTGGTCTCCAAACTGCCCTAAGAAACAACAGGAACAGGAGGAGGAGGAGAAAGAGGAGGAGGAAAGAAATTCTGAACAGGAGGAGGAAGAGGTACCCTCCCCCAAGGAAGAACCCCGACACGTTCACAAGAAAAGAAGACGAAACGAAAGTGAAGAGGAAGAAAAAAAAGCTGTGACAGTAAAGAAAATGAAAAAACAGAAAGAGTGAAACAGAAGAAAACCTATGAACTTTTTTAAAGTGGTCTTATGTTATGTTATGTTGTGATTTTGAATTGTGACGTTTGTACTAGAATAAACTAAAGAGAAAAAACGTAAGTGTCTCTTGGTTTTGATTTGATAGTATAATTACCTACACTCACACATTCATTCACTCACACGTACATCATGGGTTTTTAAAAAACATAAAGGCCTTTTGAGTTTTCATTGAAATAGGCAATTGACATAGTATTTCTTTTCGAAATAATTGGAGTGGTCCTGAAAAGGACCGTTGGTGTTTTGTGTGTTTAAAACAAAACAAACTCAGAAACGGGATGAAATCCTCTTGAGCTGTCTTAAGCCTTTGCCACGGCCAAGGCCTACTTCGGGACTGGTGGTTCCTGTCAATGATTTGGTAGAAATCACTAACGGTGGTAAAGTAGACGTAGTCACAGAGAGATCGGGTTGTTTCGCTCGAGAAGGTCTTTTTCTCTTTGGTCGTGATAAAGAAGTCTGATACATTTGTTTCAGACTCCTTAACTCAGCTAAAATATCTAAAAGTACCGTCGTGACCGTTTGATTTTCACTATTTTCTTTCTGTCCTTGGTCTTCTTTCTTCTCCGTTGCTGATGCTGCTGCTGCTACTGTTTCTTCCTGGTGTTTTCTTCTTGCTTCTTCTTCTTCCTGCTGTTGCATAAGAAAAGCTTGTTCTTCTACTTTCTGTTGTTGTAAAAATTGCTCCAATGCTTCTTTTTGTCTTTGTTTAAAATCATCGACGTGTCCATAAGAAGATACAGAAGGCAACGAAGGTTCCGGAATAAATTCTTGCGATGTTAAAAAATCCACAATATCCCAGTTAAAATCCACTTCTTCTGGATGTAGATTTGACATGACTTTAGTAGTCACTGTTGGTCCATGACTTGCTGTCTCTACTCCTGGCTCACTCCAATTCATTGTCTTCTTACTGTCCGCCATGATTGACAACTCTCTTGAATCGATGGACTGCGCACAGACGCTAGTACCTCTATATAGAAAAGGTGACGTCACAGACTGCTCTCTTCCAATTGGATGGTTGTGACTGACTTTTGTAACGCACGTTTGGATTGGTGGATACACTCAATCCGTTTCAATCCGCTCTTCCCCTATAAATAACCGCAGTACACGGCATTCGATTCACCTGTTCTCATCAGAAGATGTGGACTAATGTTGAATCGTCAACCCTTGTGTCAAGTATGCTGTTTAGGACTGACATACCCATGTATGTCAGATCATCATGGAGTGTCATTGATAGGACGGAGACAGCCTATTGGAAGAGAAGAGTCTATGTGGAAAGACAAGGTTGTTTGAAGAGAGTTCTCTTCTATGGACCCACAGTAAGGAGAAGTTTAAGGAAGAGAAGAAGATCTGTGAGATGTCCTCTATGTTAACAAAATACTGTTAACATTACATATAACGGTCCTTTTCAGGGCCACTCATAAGTCTCGAAAAGATAGTAGCTTTCATTGCCACCCCTTTTTTCCTTGTTTTATTTCCCATGTTATATTTCCCTTGACGCTATATAGTCCCACAATGTTAAATTCCCCTTGACGCTAGATAGACCCACCATGTTCAATTCCCCTTGACGCTAGATAGACCCACCATGTTCAATTCCCCTTGACGCTAGATAGTCCCCACCATGTTAAATTCCCCTTGACGCTAGATAGTCCCCACCATGTTAAATTCCCCTTGACGCTAGAGTGTCCCAAGCTGTTTTACATAGGATTTTCCCATTGACGCTAGGTAGTCCCCATACACTACTGTTGTGGAACAATATTCTTTATAATCCAAGAAAATATACAGTAGATAGAATTAATAGTAGTCTTTGTCACACGTGAAAAGGTGATGCTGACCTGTCTTGAATGTAATCGACATAGGAGTGCTAGTTAAGTGAACACGGTGGTATCGGATATTAACCATATCTTGGATGATCTTGGTGATCAAGTTGGATATCATGTCTGGTTCCAGGAGTACAATAACTGTATCCTGGAAGATGTTTTCCTCCTGGGCATTTCGCCCATGGAGTACCAGGTAGTTTTCCTAATGAAATAGTCATATATCACCACCTATTTGCTTGACAAGGAAACAGATTTATATGTTTGTACCACATATCACGCACTTGCCTGTTAAGTGCAAGTTTTTTTGTTGTTGTTATTATTGTTGTTACTCCATCAGTAGGGGTGGGTACTCTACATTTTACACAATATATATCCATAGCAGTTCAAAAATAACACTGATGATTAAACCCCTGCTTGCAAACAACATAAATAGCGGCAGTAGCAGTTTCAAAAGCAGTTGCAGTACGACGGATATCAGCAATGGAAGGATATCTAAGGAAATATAAGTGGTTGTTGTGTTTCTTATATATTGCTAGTCATACTAGTAGATAACTAATTACAATGAAATGGGAATTAAGGGCTTTTACCAAGGACATAGCGAAGTACATAAACTGTGGCTTATCTGAGCAGCCTGTACTATATATAGCAAACCAAATAAAGAAACATGCAAATTTTGTCCCAGTTCTAAATGATTGTTACATTTAATTTTAATCTAGAAATATAAACTTCTTATAGAAATTGTAAAGTAGATGGCTTTTGTACAAAAGAGTTATATGGTTCATTTAATCTCTATTCAGACCGTGGAATTACATTGTATGCTGCCTGTTTGTTTTATACTGGCAAGCAAACGTATGTTCTAGGTTTCATATCAGACATGATGGAATCTGGTACGTATTCTTAGGCAACTTTCTACCTTTTGATGGTTGAAACATACATTTGCTAAAATGATTTTGCTATCTTGTGAGTTGTTTATTTATGTGAGATGAATAAAGATTGGGAAATCGATATGACATACTTTCACAATATTTCTAAGATGCTTACATAGGAAAAGTTGCAATGTACGCGTCGCCATGGAAATTTTGAAAGCAGTTTTAAGTTTTACGTCAACTAAGATTGTTAAAAAAAATTAAAGTTTCTTCATGCTTCTTGTATGTGTATCTGTATCTACATTTTCACTTTTTTTTTTTTTTTTGTCTCTCTTTCTGTCTGTTTGTCCCTCTGGATGTCTATATGCGTCCCTGTCTGTCTGTCTCATTATCATAGCTTCTTTTCTTTCATTGTATAGGGACACAGCGTAATGGTCATGAACTGCCTATTTATATAATATATATATATATATATATATATATATATATATATATATATATATATATATATATATATATATATATATATATATATATATATATATATATATATAGTATGTTGAACAGTCCTTGAAAACAAATGTTCAAAAAGTTAATGTATCGGATGGGTCTTTTACCTAAATGTCAATAAAGAAAAATTGAATAATATTGTAATATAACTCGAATTGAAGACCGAAATAAAAAAAAAATTAGACGCAAATGCACCCAACCAGAATGGATGCAAAGGCGGAGCACATTAAATTTGTTTTCGGTAAGGTTTTAAGGCAGACCTGTGGATCAGGTCGTGGTCGAAGCTGTCCTCACTGAGAAGAATCTTGTACAGTGGTAGGCTGTCGAGCTAGGTCGAAGTTTAGTATGCCTACTTATAATCTTATCTATAATGACATCCTTTTGCTTTGGAAATGTATAGAAAATCATGTCAATAGCTAAATCATACTCTATGAACGTGCACTACCACCAACACCACTCTCTCTCTCTCCCTCTCTCTCTCTCTCTCTCTCTCTCTCTCTCTCTCTCTCTCTCTCTCTCTATATATATATATATATATATATATATATATATATATATATAACAATGCCATTATTAAAAATGTTATAATGAAATTATTTCACAAAGTTGAATTATTACAATCAACATATATACCTCAAATTTTAACTGCCTCAATCAAATTCTTATGACATACCTATCACCTGTTTTATCACCTGTTCATAAAGATACGATACGATACAGAATTTCAGCAACAACCATCACTGGTACTTGAATGCTTATACCCGATATTTCCTTCACTAACTGATGTTATTAATCAGACACACACACACACACACACACACACCATACATACATGCATACATACATACATACATACATACATACATACATACATACATACATACATACATACATACATACATACATACATACATACATACATACATACATACATACAGAGAGAGAGAGAGAGAGAGAGAGAGAGAGAGAAATACGGCAGTGACTACGAGCGTGACTGTGTATATAGATGAGAATTAGTTTTTGTACGCATTAAAGTTATCTAACCTGTGTTATATTCTTATTTAAAACATGTTAATCTGATAATGCATCATGTACGATCCCTTCTGATACAGCGAGAGATGTCACCTTCCGGTTTGTGTATTGCATATTTGTACTCTCTCTCTCTCTCTCTCTCTCTCTCTCTCTCTCTCTCTCTCTCTCTCTCTCTCTCTCTCTCTCTCTCTCTCTCTCTCTCTCTCTCTCTCTCTCTCTCTCTGGGATATATCAATCATTCTGTCCAATACGAATTAATGAACTCCCGCGCAGTTTCTAATCTCCCGTTCATATAACAAATCTTACAAAAAGTTGTTCTAAACTGACTTGTGTCTCGTTTTAATTCAAACAGTATCTTTTACAGTCTGCATATTGCCCTTGCCACATTACTGAAACTACTCTTCTGAAAGTATTTAATGACATTCTCTCTGCTTTGGATAGCGGAAAGATTACAGTCCTCGCCCATCTTTACTTCTATGCAGCATTTGACACAATATACCATGATATATTACTTCACCGTCTCCAGCATGTATTTGGCATTCAGAATACAGTCTTACAGTGGTTCAAGTCCTACTTAGTAAACATGACACACATTTTATCTGCGAATGGATTACACTCCAGCCAAATTGATCAATGATTTGGCGTTCCACATGGTTATGTTTTTAGGCATGTTCTTTTCATTCAACACACTCAGCCGCTCTCAAGTGTCTTAGGTAATCATCCAGTGTCTCGCCAATGGAATGCTGATGACACCAAAATGTACAAATCTTGCCACCCAACTGAAGTTGATGCTACTATCCAAGGACTAGAGAGGTGCATTTCTGATGTGAAATAATGAATGACATGTAACAAACTGCAGATGAATGGTGATAAAACTGAGGCCATTCTGATCACAACACAAATACTTTCTCATTCACATCCTTTACCTCAAACAATAAATATCGGCAACACCAACAGTAAATTCATAGTCAGGTCGAAACCTAGGTGTTACTCTAAACAGTACTCTTCCATTGCACCAACATGTCATGAACATATGCAAGGCTGCATATCTTGAGCTGAGATGCATCAGCTCTATTTGCAAATGTCTTTCAGTTGATGCCACTAAAACACTTGTGTGTTCATTAGTACTTTCATACAGAGAGACGACAAAACAAATTTGTTTTTAAATTTATTCAAGGGTGGAAACAAACTAAAAATAATAAAGATAAAAAGATAATGCAAATCTTCCATTACCTCAACTAACCTACATACAAACTTTAGTTACCCCCCCCCCCCCAATAACAATACAATTGAAGGTTTGATTAGCGCAGTATGACAATTCTTTTACAAGCACTGAACATTATATTTATTTTACCAGGTTTTTTCTTGCCATCTTGTCTTAAACATTATTGTATTCGCCATTAAACATTAGATGTATGTGAAGCGTCGAAGTTTAAAAAGAGTATTGAACCTTAACATTGAACGCGATTAGCATTAAGATTTTATCGCACTTAACTTTAGAAGACTTTATGAATGGTAACCTCGACCTCTCTCTCATGTCGGTGTTAAAACATCAAAGGGCCAGTGTTCCGACCAAATGAAAGAGACAGCTAACATTTGAGCTATGTAAAAAAAAAAGTCAGTCTTCAAAGGGAAAAGTTAAATAACGTGATTTATTCAGGGAATTTGAATGACGAAAGAAATGTTTGTCTTAGGAATTTTGTTTAGAAACTACTGTTCACGATTTGGCCAGAATGAAATTATGGCATATACCTTGGAAGTAATGTGAATTTAAGGTGACAACCTTGATCGAAATTTTTTTGTCGAACATTTTCTGAAAGAGATTCGTTTGACTCCGAGGAAGCCTAAAAAAAGAATAGTGCATTCCTCGTTAAAAAGAAAGGGACTAGGTGTCAGTCTTATGAGAGAGACAGTGTTTAGCGGTGGATGCACAAGTTCTAAAGTTAACAGCATTAAGGAAACAGCTTTCCGAGAGAAAGACCCCACAGTCCAAAGATGGGAGTCTGGAGAAGAAAAAGGAACGGGACGAGTGAATTCCGTAAAGAAGGAGAAATGACAAATGAAGTCCAAAACGGGGAATTGACGAATCTCGAGTAAAGGACTAGGATGTCCAATAAGAAATAGAAAGACTCGAAAAAAAAGGAACCTTTGGGTCTCAGTCGAGAGGAAGGTGAGGCAATCAGTCGTGGACATTGCGCTCTTTTCACCACTTGTTTTAATTGTAAATAAATCCAAATTAGACACTGTTATTAAACATGTTGATATAATTTAAGTTGAAATTACCACTATGAATTTGTTTAATAAGATTTGCTGTTTTGCTCAGCATTAAGAGGTTAGGACTGGTCTGAATGGTGTTGGGATAATGTGACTGGGTGGGATATCATGCTATATGTCTGCATGTTAAAAGAGTTTTGCACACCTACAATGTTGAATAGTACACAGGTACATTGCCAGGTACATTCCCACATGATGCCCCAGTGAAGATATCGCTATAAACTGCCACACTGCAGACATTATAGCAATATGACTGAAACGTTGTTAAAGCTACGTTAAAATCCATCCATCCATCCATCCATCCATCCATCCATCCATCCATCCATCCATACATACATACATACACACACACACACACACACATACACACACACCATCTATGTTCATTTAAAACTGATCATATATTGTTGTACAAACCTGGCACTACTCGTCCAATAATCCGTTTTCACACTTTGTAATCCTTTACAGCCTTTTAGCTTTCAGGCTAAACCTGTCGGCCAGAACAAATACCAAGTGGTATATCAAAGAACTTTTAATATTCCCAGACTACATCAGATGATGGCCACCATCACCACCATAAACAATAGTGGTTTAAATTACCTCGTTTCTCCTTCTTAAAATACGTTCCCCGATCACATTACGTTAGGGATATAAGCCTGATACCTCGCGAATCCAGCCCTACTAAAAGACGAAAAGTCGTCTTTTCTGACCATTTCATATAGACAAAGGGCAATAATTCTTGTCCCTTACCTCCCCTTGTCATCGCGAGGTGTCGATAGTATTTAAGCTTAAGTCGAAGAAAGATAGCATTAATGTCCTCAGTTTACATCTGAAGTCAGCCTCCATTGCGAGTATTGTGGACGACGTTGGGGTCCCCACCCCCACCCCACCCCAACTAGACTTCGTTTGCAACCGTCAGCCACAGTCACATCAGCGGCAACGGAGGAAAATAAGGATGACATGGTCCAACAGTCCACCTTTGAACAGATGCGTCGTTTTGTCCAAGAAACGACGAGGCAACTATTGACATCAGGACAAATTTTACCCTTATTTCCCTCGCTCGGTTTCACAGCTGTTTCCGACTCTTTGGTGAGTGTTCCCCCAATTTTAGGGTGCCCAGTGGGCGTAAGTTCCCCCGCATGTCCGAGCATGGTTTTCGGGCCTGTAAGTCAGGACGCATGGGGTTTTCACAGGATCCATCGGATCCATTTCATTATACAATCTCGCCCTCACCGGCCGTCCTGCCGTCCCAGCATGAGGACCTTATTGATACAATAGTCCGACCAGCTATGATATACGGGGATGTTAGTGACAAATCCGTCCGTAAAGCCGTAGTGCCGTCCCAGCATGGGGTCCTTATTAATACAACGGTCCCACCAGCTATGATTTACGGGGATTTTAGTGACAAATCCGTCCGTCAAGCTGTACCGCCGGCAACATACCAATACTATGACGGAGATTTCAGTGAGAAATATGTCCGTCCAGCCAGGCCAATAGAGTGGCCGGTGCCGGTGATAGCCGGACCGTCGCCAACATTCAAGCCGACCACATGCTAGCAAACCAGCCGGCAGTGCCGGCCGTTCATATGTTCACGGCTTATCCACAAGGGAGAGTTAGTAACATTGTCAAGGATGACGGAATGTCATCATCTATGCCACCTGGTATGCTCTATCCAGAGATGGAAGCTTTACCAGAACACGACTCTGCACACAGTGAATGTGACGAATCTCCTACAAATCAGCAGTACACAGATCCAACCACGGAACGGACTGAATTTATCTTCAAGGCCGCAGTGATGGAAATTTATAGGGTGTTGGCAACTTCAGAATGCCCTCCACCTCCTACCGACACTCTCAAAACTACAAAGTTAAGGCGTCTGTAGATCTCGACGAGGAGGAAGATCCGGGGAATAATAAGACGATCTTTTCAGAAATCCAAGTACCTGCGACGTTATCGGGTCGCTGATACAAAACTCACTCTGATGCCTTCAGTACTGCTCTCCCGGCTCTGGACAAAAGTATGGAAGCAGTTCACATGTCCGCACCTCTGTTTCATAAAGTGGACAAAAATGTATTCCATGCTACGTCAAAGCTAGTCCGAAACGTTGTAAATACGTCTCCAATGTATAGACTTGGCTTCACTAGCCATTTTCAGGCTCGCAGAAAAAATCCAGCAATGACCACGCTTGGGAATCGACGGCCCGGATTGTTAGAGTTATTAACAGTGCAGCTCATCATTCCATGGCCAATGTGTCGGGGGAAGGATGCCTTTCTATAACAGGAGATACTGTTGCTCATAGAAAAAGGGCGTTGAGATTGTGAAATATACCCACAATCGTTGAGGTTTTATTCCAGATTGTTTCTTATCCAGAAGGCAAACAGCAAGTTGAAACCGATCATCGACCCGAGTCGCCTCAACCAATACATTTTACCGCCGAAATTCAATATGGAGACGGCGAGATAAATCCGTCTTTCCGTCAGACGGGACGAGTATGCCATCAGTCTAGATATGGCCGACGCATATTTTCACGTTCCTATCCACCCCGCATCACGGTTTATCAGTTCCAGGTCCCACCTTTTGGCCTCAATATCAGCCCTTGGGCTTTTACCAAGGTTATGGGTTGCGTCGTCACGTTGTTCCGCTAGACTTCATCTACAGTGACGGCAGTGTACCTGGACGACATGCTCCAGAAACATAAGCTAAGTTCTACTCTGCTCAAAGGCAGAAACGATCTTATATCACTTTTAGATCATCTCGGCTTTCTCATGAACTGGGAAAAGCCCGATCTCCGTCCCTCCCAGCGTTTTGTCCATCTGGGTATGCAGTTTCTCACCGATCTGAACCTGGTACGGCTTCCTCGAGTTCGAGTACTCCGGATCGTAGAACTCGTATAGTCCGTTTCAAGCAGGACGTGAGTTTCAGCGACAGATTTCTTGCAATTCCTCGGATTATTCAATGCGGCGGCGGGCTTGATCCCGCTCGGCCGTTATTTTTATGCGCCCCTTACAAATGACGTTACTAGCACAATGGCACCCTTTTTCAAGTCCCCTCAATCAAGCAATAATGATCACGCCCGAGATACGATCATTTCTGCGTCAGTGGCACAACCCCGGTTGGCTGTCCACGGGGATTCCTCTGGAGATGCCCCAATCGAGGATAAAAGTATGTACCGATGCCCGTACCTACGGTTGGGGTGTCCACCTGTTGCCGGACTTCGCTACCGTCAGCGGCACGTGGGAGTCAGGGGAGAGGCCTCTCCACATCAACCTCTCAGAAATTATAGCTGTCATCAATGCATTTCATTTCTGGAAGGATCAGCATTTAGGCAAAATTGTCCTTATTATGTCAGACAACTTTGTGGTGGTGTCTTACCTCCTCAAACAAGGGGTCACCAAATCACTATACTTGTGCATTCTGATCTGGCAGTTTCTACGTTGGTGCGAAAACCTCCACATCAACGTACAAATCAGGCACATTCCCGGCAGACTCAATGTCTTGGCCGACACTCTATCCAGGAAAGGTCAAGTCATTCACACGGAATAATCACTCCATCAATCGGTCTTTCTTCGGATTTGCACACTTTGGGGGCGTCCAATGATTGATCTTTTTGACACAAAGTGGAATCGCAAGTTGCCCACCTTTGTCTCTCCGGTTTCAGACCCAGAGGCTTGGGCCGTGGACGCTCTGTCAATCAGCTGGGAAGGATTGTGGGCATACGCCTACCCTTCCCACGGTCTTGGTACCGAAAACAATCGGTTAAGGGGTCAGAACTGTCCAATGATTCTGATTGCTCCTCTCAGCTGGAATAAGTCCTGGGTCACCGATCTACTCGATCTAACGATAGATCTACCCAGGAAGACTCCAGCCACCCCAAGTCTTCTAAAGCAACCGCGGTCACAGGTGTTCCACCCCTGCCCGAACTGTCTTCTTCTTCACGCTTTGCTCTTGTCCGGACAGCCTTGCGAGACAAACAATTTAAACCTTCTATTATGTAGAGAATCTCGAGAGCAACACGGCCCTCTACTCTGAAGAAAGTTTTTCTCTGGCTTTTCGAGGAGAAACAGTTGGTCCCAATTACTATCAAAGGCTTCCGCTCTATGATATCAGACACATTCCGCCATCATGGTAGATGTGATATAGGGCATGACAAAGATCTGTCAGATCTTTTAGCTAATTTTGATTTTAATCGCCCAAATTCGCTCACCCTGTTTCCAAAATGGAATCTGTCCTGGGCTTTAACATGGCTCAATTCAGATAAATTTGAGCCTTTAGCCCACACTTCGTTAAAGCTAATATCATACAAAACATGTGTCTTGATAGCCTTAGCATCGGCATTCAGGGTGAGCGAGTTACATGCCCTGTCCAGTGACCCGAACTATCTTCAGTTCAGATCAGATGGTTCAAAGACCTCTTGACGCAACCAGGTTTCGTAGCCAAAAATAGGTTGCCGTCCATTGGCAATCAAAGAGTCGTCATTCGCTCGCTCTCTTCCATAGACAAGTCGAGAGCAGCAACCATGCAAGATCCTGTTTGTGTACTCAAGCACTACTTAAAACGCACAGAGGCAAGTCCGGACACAATCAAGCGTCTCTTTCTTCCAGTGAAAGCTGGGAAACTGGATATCACCCCTCAAGTCCTTGCTTCATGGCTGAAGTGGGTTATAAGCTCAGCGTACTTTGAGGTTATCAAAAGGTCAGAGTCGCCTCATGAAGATTACCGTTCGTGAGATTAGAGCAATTTCAGCCAGCCTTGCATTCGAACGCAATGTTTCGATCCGAGATATAATAGAAGCTGTTGGCTGGCATGCAGAGTCAACCTTCTCCAGTTTTTATCTCAGAAATAATCATTAAAATCTGGTAGGTCCTGTCTCGGCAGCCCAGATGACCACCAGACCCATTTAAAATAAGCAGCACAGCCTATCAGCTTCGGTGGATTCGCCAGTGAAAATTTTATTTTAGGTAAGAAGATTTCAATAACTATCTTCTTAACCGTATATAGGGGTCACATATCACGTGACCCTAGGCTGTGTTGCTGATGATATTAGGAGAACGGGTTATCCTATTCCCTAGACGATACCCGGGGTGGAGGCCGGATGCTCAACATTCCCTCCTCCTATTACCTATTCTCCTAACGTAATGCGATCAGGGAACATATTTGAAGGAGAAGACAAATTTTTAAATAAATTATGTTCTCTGAGAATACTTACCCGATCACATTACTTCAAAAACCTCCCAACCACCCCGCCATGCGAGCATCCTCGTATAGCATATATCGCTCAGCTTAAAAACTAGCGACACCTGGCGGTGGCAAGGGCAAGTTAGAGACAAGAGTTGTTGCCCTTCGTCTATATGAGACAGAAAAGACTATTTTTCGTCATTTAGTAGGACTGGATTCGCGAGGTAGCAGGCTTATATCCCTAATGTAATGTGATCGGGTAAGTATTCTCGGAGAAACATAATTTACTTAAAAATTTGCTTTCTTGTAGATATCACCCTTAAATGGAAAATATTAGTTATCTTTTATGCATATCATGCTTTATTCACATCGTTCGATCCATTACTACAGCTCTACGTGAAGCTATGTGATAATGTTTTGCTAGGGTGGAAATCTAATATTGGCTCACGCTTCTAGTGACCCTGTCAAAGGACCACCGGAACCCGAGCTATTCTGCAGAAAGGGGGGGGGGGGACTCATCTGGTTAATAGTGACATTGATCTTCACTTTATAACCACCAATATACTTAGATGGATCCGCTGGAGCAATGGGAAGAAACATTAAACTTAATTGAAATCTTATATTTTCTTAACAGCTGTTGCCGTTTTGCAATGCACAGGGAAAGTCTTATCTTTTCCACTTGATCTATGTTAGTTAATTTATCTATACTTGGACAGACGATCCTGACCATGAGAATGACTTTTTGTTGTTGTAGTTTTTAACGCCATTTTTCAGCACAATATAGGCTATAGATGGCTGCCAGTATTATTGGTGGATGAAGAATCCGGGAAAACTCACGTGAAGAACCGCCGACCCACGAAAAAGCTATTGGCAAGCTTTCTCACATACCCACATTGGCCGAATCTAAGACTCAAACCTACGCAGACAGAGGTGATGGCAGTAATCCGTAAGGGAGAGCGCTTTAGACCACTCGGCCACTCAAGGCCCCTCAAACTCAAGTCAATATGCAGATTAAAATACAAAACCAAAACTTGTTTTAAGAAACGGTCGCTGTGACCTTCAAGCCGACTGCCTTCGAAATGAAGATACGTTTCTAAGGCTGAAGTAAACAACAAAACATTTAAATTAAAATCTGATATTATGAAATTAATCTGATGTACATAAATCAAATCTAATGAAAATATAGTATTTGCATCATCAACCCTGGTTTTGAAGTTACCGACACCAAAGTCACAAGTTTCCTTATTGTACATAAATATATTCAAATATGTCCCTCCGAATGATACCGGAACCAAAATAGACCACAGCTTGCCAGCCTTTCCCACCAGTACTGATAAGAATTAAAAGTAATAACCTGCAACTTTACCCGGCGGGCTATATAACCTGCATCTTTACCTGGCGGCTATATAATCTGCATCTTTACCTGGCGGCTATATAATCTGCATCTTTACCTGGCGGCTATATAATCTGCATCTTTACCTGGCGCGAAATAACAGGCATAAGCATATCAATGATTCAAACATTTTACCGACCTCTTCAACACAACGCATTTTTTTTTAAAGATGGAGGATATGGATGTAAGAACGAATAAGTGAATGTATTTCTCAATTGTATTGCACATTGTTCATGTGGTGGTAAATACTATTACTAAAAGCAGTACATATTAGTAATATTGGATATAGATAATATTATTATTACATGTAGAAAATATCACTATTAGCGGTAGATACTATTCGTATTATTCGTAAATATTATTACTATTACCTGTTCATACTATTATAATCAGCCGTAATTAATATTACTATCACCGGTAGATTCTCATTAAAACTAGATACTTTTACAATCAGCGATAGTTACTATTACTACTAACGGTATACATTGTTAATACTAGTAGTAAATATTATTACCGGTAGATACCTTTACTATCAGCTGAATATACTATAACTATCACCGGTCGATACTATTGCTATCACCAATACATAATATTACTATTAGTGGTAAATAATATTACTATCAGCGAGAGATGATATTACTATCATCGACATATACAATTATTGTCAGCGGTAGATACAAAAATACTAACGGCGATATATAAAATTACTATCAAAGGTAGATATTATAACTAATACAGGTAGATACTTTGACTAAAACCCGTATTACTATCGACGGTATATACTATTACTATTAGCGGAATATAACATTATCATTAGCAGTAGATAATATTAACATTAACGGTACAAACTATTACTATCAGCAACAGATACATCAGTTGCTTTAAATTATATAACAATTGCTTTTCTAAAGTACAGTGATTGTTACGACAAAAAAAAACAAGCCTTTATGATAATTAAAGTGTATTTCAATAAAACATTAGTCAGATGACAAGAAACTATTCGACACCAGTGACCCCTTCACTATACACCTTATCCCTTTCTCACACCACACACATATACGCATACATACATTCTTATTAGAGTCAAGATTCCTAGATCAGTTATTGCTCAAGTATCTAAAGCAAATATAAAACTTCCAATCAAAAACAAAAACTAACATATATAACGTTTTGTTTCTACCAATTCTATATGAAGTAACTAATAGCGTAGTTATAAAATAAACTACTTTCAAGACATCTAACATTACCAACAAAAAAATTAATACTCGAAATTTGAGGTATAGTCATGTTTTCTTGAATAGTAATAGAATGGCGGTACTCAAATAAACAAATCGGAATTATAGACAAGCAGAGCAGTAAAGAAAATATGTTGGTTAAAGACTAGTCTGTCAAAAATTTCGAAAACATTTTATGCCTTCTTTCCTTATATAGCCAACAATTCTCAAAACGAAAAGAACAGCAATAATTTGGGTTTTAAAAAAATTTATTTTACTGTTCCAAACGATATTGGCAAATACTGTTGAATCATCGAAAGATTTCAGCAGCCTTGAAAAGTAGTCCATGATGTCATCCGTCCTAATATAGCAAAGGACTAAAAGGAGTTTAATGGTGCAGTTAAAATACAGTATTATTTCTATACGGAAATGTAAGACTGGACTTACTGATGTCACTTCACGGAAAAGATTTAAAATCGAATCAAAGATTTTTAAATTGTTTTTGCCAAGCTGACATTGTCAATTTTAATTGAGATCTTGGTCACCAGACTGTATACCATAGGGTCTGAGATGGTATACGAAGAATTCAAGGTCATACATCTCTTTCGGACTCACGTAGTGGAATGTTATGGCGTAATCACTGATGCTGTCAACACCCTAAAATAAAGAAAAAACACATTTTTTTTAATGCACGAGAAAAGGAAGATGGAGAGTTCACCGTCAATTTAAAATACCTAAATTTATGGTTTTATCTGTGTTATTAGTCTATGGTCATAAACTAAAAACAGAAATAAAGAAAAACTAAACCGTTTTGTACAACTTCACAAATAATCTATTTATCAAAGTTATAAATGAAAACGTGTGAGTAACTTCAGAAGTGTATCCAAAATAATCATGTAAGGGTTATACTAAAGTCCAAACTAGTAAACTATTCCATGTACATTTCAGATCCGGAAACTTACTGGTCCGCCAGGAGCCGTAACGATGTCAAAAAGGCATTGTCCCACACTCTTTTGAATAATTCACAATAGTTCTAAAATAATACCGTAATCCAGTAACCATTTTTTTTATTTCCACTGAATAGTTCAAATGAATGCTTTCCCTCTCAGATAACATTTAATAACAACATAAAACATGTCTGCAGATGTGATTTTTCAACAAGAACACCAATTAAAACGAATAACTCCAAAACAGTAATGAATTTAATTGCTTAGTTTTCTGCATATATGCAACACCATCAAGAGCCTATTACGACTATGTGTCGCAATATACCCCACGTGAGTAGTAATATGGGGCACTCTAGCGTCAAGGGAAAATCCAGTCAAAAACAGCTTGGGCTAATCTAGCGTCAAGGGGAATTTAACATGGTGGGCCTATCTAGCGTCAAGGGGAATTTAACATGGGAACTATTTGGGCCTATCTAGCGTCAAGGGAAATTGAACATGGTGGGCCTATATAGCGTCAAGGGAAATTGAACATGGTGGGCCTATCTAGCGTCAAGGGGAATTGAACATGGGAACTATTTGGGCCTATTTAGCCTCAAGGGACATGGAACATGGGGAATATGATTTGTATGGGTATAGGGAAACTGTCTAGGGACAAGGGAAAAAAAGGGTGGCAATGAAAGCTACTATCTTTTCGAGACTTATGAGTGGCCCTGAAAAGGGCCGTTAGGTGTAATGTTAACGTTGTCTTGTTAACACAGAGGACATCTCACAGATCTTCTTCTCTTCCTTAAACTTCTCCTTACTGTGGGTCCATAGAAGAGAACTCTCTTCAAGCAACCTTGTCTTTCCACATAGACTCTTCTCTTCCAATAGGCTGTCTCCGTCCTATGAATGACACTCCATGATGATCTGACATACATGGGTATGTCAGTCCTAAACAGCATACTTGACACAAGGGTTGACGATTCAACATTAGTCCACATCTTCTGATGAGAACAGGTGAATCGAATGCCGTGTACTGCGGTTATTTATAGGGGAAGAGCGGATTGAAACGGATTGAGTGTATCCACCAATCCAAACGTGCGCTACAAAAGTCAGACACAGCCATCCAATCGGAAGAGAGCAGTCTGTGACGTCACCTTTTCTATATAGAGGTACTAGCGCCTGTGCGCAGTCAATCGATTCAAGAGAGTTGTCAATCATGGCGGACCCTAAGAAGACAATGAATTGGAGTGAGACAGGAGTAGAGACAGCAAGTCATGGACCAACAGTGACTACTAAAGTCATGACAAATCTACATCCAGAAGAAGTGGATTTTAACTGGGATATTGTGGATTTTTTAACATCGCAAGAATTTATTCCGGAACCTTCGTTGCCTTCTGTATCTTCTTATGGACACGTCGATGATTTTAAGCAGAGACAAAAAGAAGCATTGGAGCGATTTTTACAACAACAGAAAGTAGAAGAACAAGCTTTTCTTATGCAACAGCAGGAAGAAGAAGAAGCAAGAAGAAAACACCAGGAAGAAACAGTAGCAGCAACGGAGAAGAATGAAGACCAAGGACAGAAAGAAAATAGTGAAAATCAAACGGTTACGACGGTACTTTTAGATATTTTAGCTGAGTTAAAGAGTCTGAAACAAATGTATCAGACTTCTTTATCACGACCGAAGAGAAAAAGACCTTCTCGAGCGAAACAACCCGATCTCTCTGTGACTACGTCTACCTTACCACCGTTAGTGATTTCTACCAAATCATTGACAGGAACCACCAGTCCCGAAGTAGGCCTTGGCCGTGGCAAAGGCTTAAGACAGCTCAAGAGGATTTCATCCCGTTTCTGAGTTTGTTTTGTTTTAAATACACAAAACACCAACGGTCCTTTTCAGGACCACTCCAATTATTTCGAAAAGAAATACTATGTCAATTGCCTATTTCAATGAAAACTCAAAAGTCCTTTATGTTTTTAAAAACCCATGATGTACGTGTGAGTGAATGAATGTGTGAGTGTAGGTAATTATACTATCAAATCAAAACCAAGAGACACTTACGTTTTTTCTCTTTAGTTTATTCTAGTACAAACGTCACAATTCAATATCACAACATAACATAACACAAGACCACTTTAAAAAAGTTCATAGGTTTTCTTCTGTTTCACTCTTTCTGTTTTTTCATTTTCTTTACTGTCACAGCTTTTTTTTCTTCCTCTTCACTTTCGTTTCGTCTTCTTTTCTTGTTTTTGTGAACGTGACGGGGTTCTTCCTTGGAGGAGGGTACCTCTTTCTCCTCCTGTTCAGAATTTCTTTCCTCCTCCTCCTCCTCTTCCTCCGCCTCCTCCTCCTCCTGCTCCTGTTGTTTCTTAGGGCAGTTTGGAGACCAATGTCCTTTCTCTTTACAATAATAACAGGTATCTTGACTTTTGTCTCTATTGTAGCCTTTTTTATTTTTGTTACGATCTGAACATTCTGTAGCCCAATGTCCTTTCTTCTTACAGATATAGCAAGTATCTTGACTTTTATCTCGATAGGAGGGAGAGTAGGCTGTCGGCTGGTCTGACGAAAACTTTCGTATGACCCCACGTAAAGCTCTAATGAGAAGTTCCACTTGTGTAGGTTCTTCCATCGTTCTGGTCAATGTGAGAGTGAAAGGAATACTGAACCGTTAGACACTAACCCTTTATATATATATGCACGGATCGAACATGAATATATAGGGGTTATGGTCTTTAAAAGGTAGTCATTTGACTTTTTGCAGACAAGATGAAAAGGCCACATCATGCTGTGGAGAAAGGAAAAGATAGTAAGAGACAGAAACGTAATGTATCACCTAGCACAGTAGCTGAAGTCTTGGCTCAAATTCATGCCAGTGATTTTGAAGATGACATGAGTGAGCCCGAATCCACACCCAGACAATCCACGTCCAAGCAAAGTGCACCACCCTTAGTAAACCCTGAAAATTACTATCACATTCGAGAGACAGAAAAGCGTTCCTCTCGAAAATTTAGAACAACGG
Source organism: Unio delphinus (assembly GCA_029339505.1). NCBI lineage: Eukaryota > Metazoa > Mollusca > Bivalvia > Unionida > Unionidae > Unio > Unio delphinus. The sequence continues at coordinate 26,767 of JAQISU010000003.1, read as the reverse complement.
CTTACACGTATGCCGTAAAGTTTAAAGATTTCAAGGCCAATGTACCTTTGGAGAATACAGAAGGGTTCATTACTGAGGTGTGGGATTCTGTGTTAACTGCACTGAAACAGCAATGTCAAGCCAAAGAAGACGATCGCTTGAGACTTTCTATTCATCACGATAATTTGAAGTCTCCCGTTTGGATCGAGTTTACTAGCCCATCAGAATTAACACCTTCCAAAGTCATCGACAAAATTCAACATGTGCAACAATCCAACGACAAGTTTCACATTGACGATGGAAAAGCCACACTGTTTATGACCCACGTGTCTCTTCCCCAGGGGACAGGACGCAAAAAAGTATTATTGGTCGACAACCTTCGCAACACTAAACTAAGCCTCGTCCGAATTAACAATCCTCAAGACCAGATGTGTTTAGCCCGTGCTGTCGTCGTGGGACGAACGTATGCCAACAAGAACGACACGGCAGAATGGAAAAGAGCCTGGAAAACTATTCAACAATCGGACCGAGCCAAACAAAGAAGTGAAGCAGAACTCCTGTTACAGCAAGCGGGGATATCCAAAGACACCCTTAGCGGCATTCCAGAAATGCAAAAGTTGCAAGACGTCTTGGCTCCACGTTACACCTTGAAAGTACACCCTCAAGAAGTGCGTGGACCTCTTTTGTTTCGAGGCCCCGATTTCAAAGACCGAAAATACATTCACGTCTATCATCACGATGGTCATTTTGATACCATTACCAGTATCACTGGATTCCTGGGATACAGTTACTACTGTGAAAAATGTGACTATGGTTATAACAATCGAGAACAACACAAGCATTGTGGATCAAAATGTGAGGGATGTTTGGCCTCACAACCTTGTCTGGACCAAGGACAAGAAAGAGTGCATTGTCCTGTGTGTCAGCGTACTTTTGTCAGTCCTACCTGTTACCAACAACATTTGAAGATGCAAGGTTCACAGCAGAAAAGTGCTTGTCAACTGCTGAGATTGTGCCCTACTTGTGGACAAGGCATACGTACTAGTAATGCCAAGTTTCACGTTTGTCGAGGGAAGAAACGATGTCACATTTGTCGCCAAATCGTGGACTTGGAGCACGAATGCTTCATTCAAAAATATCAACCCCAACCAAAAGATACCCAGAAGAAAGGGAATTTTATCTTTTTTGATTTCGAATGCATGCAAGAAACTGGTATTCACATTCCTAATTTCTGCGTAGCTCACCGTGCGTGTGAGCAGTGCATCCAAGAACCTATCTTTAGTCATTGCCCTTACTGCAGCAAGATTCCTGGAGGACGTGAAAAAATCTTTCGAGGGTCAAACACGCTAGCCGATTTTGCCCAATGGATCCTAAACCCCATCGACGAAACGTGGAGTCCAGAAGACATCGAACGTTACGGCAATTGTCATTGCCATGCCACGGTCATGGCTCACAATTTCTCGGGATACGATGGGCAATTTCTGCTTAGATACTATGCGGAACAAAGTACCGAACGGCCTCAAGTGACTTTGAACGGAGTCAAAATCATTTCTATGCAAGTAGGACAAGTACAGTTTAAAGATTCGATGTGTTACTTGGCCATGCCATTAAGTCGCATGCCTAAAACGTTTGGAATGCCAGAAATGGCTAAAGGTTATTTTCCACACTTTTTTAATACCGAAGCCAATCAACATACCGTTCTACCCCATTTGCCTGAGGCTGACGACTACGACCCCGACAACATGCGCACCGAACAACGAGAAGCTTTCTATGCTTGGTACCAGACTCACGCCTCGGACCCCTTTGACTTTCAAGAAGAAATGTTAAAGTACTGTCGATCTGACGTGGACATTTTACGACGCTGTTGTGGAAAATTTCGAGAATTGTTCATGGAATACGGAGGGATCGATCCTTTGAAAGAAGCTTGTACCATCGCCAAAGCATGTTCTTTAGTGTACCGAAAACGCTTTATGCCTGAAAATACTCTAGCTGTCATCAGTCCTCAAACGACAAATTTTGTCAAACGTCAATACTCGGTCAAAGCCCTACGCTGGCTCCATTACTTGTGTGACAAGGAAGACAAATGGATCCAACACGCTCGCAACGGAGGAGGCGAAAAGACCATCGGAACGTATTCGGTAGATGGTTGGGACTTAGAAAACCCTCAGATTGTGTACGAGTTTAACGGATGTTTATTTCACGGATGTCCCCTATGCTACCCTCAACGAGACACCAAAAATCAGTTTTTACAACGGACTATGGAAGACTTGTACCAGACTACGTGTCAGCGACGTTTGAAGTTAGAACAGCAAGGATACCAGGTGGTGGAAATGTGGGAACACGAGTACGATCAGCGTTTGAAAACCGATCCCGAGTTTAAACGCATCGTAGAAAGTTACAAGTGGGTGGACCCCCTGAACCCTCGGGATAGTTTGTACGGAGGACGAACGAATGCTACCTGTTTGCTGTACCAAGCGGACGAGGAGAAGGGAGAAGAAATCAAATACTTGGACGTGTGTTCGTTGTATCCTTACGTGTGCAAATATTGTCACTTTCCCGTAGGGCATCCAGAATTGATGACAGAACACATTGATTTGGACCACATTCGACAGTACGAAGGATTGATCAAGTGTAAAGTCTTACCACCCACAGACTTGTACCATCCCGTTTTACCTCACCATTGCCAAGGAAAACTGATGTTTCCTTTGTGTCGCACATGTGCCGAAACGTGCAACCAAGACCAACCTTGTCATCACACTCAGAAAGAACGTGCCTTGACAGGAACGTGGGTGAGTGTGGAATTGTTTAAAGCTCTGGACCTGGGATATCAACTGTTAGAAGTGTACGAAATTTACCACTTTCCCAAAACACAACAATACTGCAAGGGCGACGAGAGACAGAAAGGTATTTTTGCAGACTACGTGGATGCCTTTTTAAAACTAAAACAAGAAGCTAGTGGCTATCCTTCCTGGTGTCACACTCCCGAAGACCAAAAGATATTCAAAGAAAAATATCGGGAGCAGGAAGGTATCACTTTAGACCACATCGAGAAAAACGAAGGAAGGCGGTCGTTTGCCAAAGTGATGCTCAATTGTTTGTGGGGTAAAATGGCACAACGTCCGTCTTTACCCAAGACGGAGTATTTGTCCGAACCGTCTCGCTACTTCCAGATGATTCACGACCCAACCAAAGTCATCAAACACGTGGACGTCATTCGTGAGGACTTGATCTTAGTCAATTACGAAGAAGAACTAGACTTTGTAGAAGCCGACAAATTTGGAAATGTCATCATTGCGGCTTACGTGACAGCCCACGCTCGTTTAAAATTGTACGAAGTGTTAGAACTGTTAGGAGATCGCGTGTTGTATTTTGACACAGACAGTTGCATCTACATTCACCGACCGAACCAGTGTAACCCTGTCATCGAAGGAGACCGTTTAGGAGCCTGGACCGATGAACATCCCAACGACAAGATTCTAAGTTTTGCAAGTGGCGGTCCTAAAAATTACGGTTACGAATACCGAGACCCACAAGGAAAAATGCACACCGAATGTAAAGTGAAAGGATTGACTCTCAATTATCGCACCAGTCAAGTGGTGAACTTTGACGTACTACAAGATGCCTTGCAGTCGGGACAGGATGAAACGTTTCAAGTGACTACCCACGAACCGCACAAGATTGTCCGTTTACCCACACACCAAATTGTTAGCCGACCTTTGGAAAAAGTCTATCAAATCGTGTACCAAAAGAGAGTACGACTTCCCAATCACTTCACTCTCCCGTACGGTCACGTCAAAATTGGGCAGCATATAAAAAGGGACATCGTCCACGATCAATAGTTTATTTATCACTACAACGACCCAGCGAAAAGAAGATGAATCCATTTAAACAGACATCATTCAAGTTTGGGGATTGTAAAACAAATGTACCTTTCCAGAGTGTGAAAAGTACTGGATGGATAAGACCTATGCATTGCAACGGAAGTTGTCCGGAAGGAAACTGTAAGTGTCCTTGCGGTATGCACTGTAATTGCGTTACAGAGTGCGATGGTGAACCTTACGATTGTAGTGATGCCAGGCTCTGTGACGTTAGCGATTCAGCAGGATATCGTAGGAACTTTGCTATGACTACTACCCCTATATCTACCGTGGAAAGTGATGCTGTGCGTGTCAAACCTGAGGGATGCGAAAGCGGTGCCACACGTTATCGTGGACTCCTAGGAATTTCACCGTACCTGCATCGAACAGAAGTGAGGAGAGTCGAATATTCGTTCCCGACGAGTTTGCCTGAATACTGCCACTTTAAAAGTCGATTTCAAACCTTCAAAGATAAATGGCCAAAATATCTGCCTGGACCAACTCCTGAAGAATTAGCCAGAGCTGGATTTTTCTACTTGGGCGAAGGAGATAAAGTCAAGTGTTTCAGTTGTGGTGTATCCATTTACGAGTGGGAACAGAAAGATTCCGCTTACTTGGAACATGCTCGATGGTCTCCGAATTGTCAATACCTACCTTTAGTAGGACCTAGTGATTGGAAGTGACACTACTACTCCATGTCGTGTAACACGTCTAGACCAGTATATAAGCCCTCTCTAAAACATAATATTCAAGGATTACCATACGAATTGCAAGAGAAGATCTACAAGGACGTTTGGCAAGGTCTTGCTAAAGAAAAATCTCAATGGGTGACTGTAGAACATTTGTGTCGTGAAATTCACAAGAGGCAAGTGACAAAAATTAACCAACGTATTAGATTTCTCTGGATTAAGGGTATTTTTTTGCTCTGTTACCAATTTACTACGTTTACATCTGAAGATGTTGTGATCCTTCTTGACCGTTACCCTGAATGGCAGTGGGACGAAATTACACGTTATATTAATCACTTTTGCTTTTTGTGCAAATTTAATTCTGTGTTTAATTCTGGGTTGAATCTACACTGATAGTCTTCGACCTAAAAAAGAAGTATAAAAGAGAACGACCATGCCACAACCTTTATCATTGGTGATCCAACAGATTCCGTGGAAGGATATCAATGAGAAGATTCACACGGTGAAAGATTACGAACACTTATTGCAAGAACTATACCCTATGAATTGGGGTCGACGTGTCGTGTGTGTTTTAGTGACTTGCTTTCTAGGATTTCGTTTACCTGTCGATTCCTTGTGGACACTTTACGAACACTACCTATCAAAAAAATAAGACAGTATGGTGACTCCTTTAAATGTCCACGAGAGACTTATTCTGTTCAAAGCCTTACGCTTTCATCTGGATACGTCTCGACCTCTCCAAGAAAAAAAGATTCGTCAACTTTTACGTACGGAAGCAGTGTACGAAGATGTGTGTGTAGCTTGTGATTTACACCCTCATTGGACAGATGTACGTGACTGGAAAAGTTGGGATTTTGAGGCTTGGACAAACGATGCATCCCATTATGCCCAAGCGCTGTGTTCCTAAAATTCATCGTCGAGTGAAAAAAGTCACTTTTAAACCTGTGTTAGTGACAGTACCAGAAGAAGAGAAAGAATCTGTCACCGAAGACAATCCCTCTGTTCAAGACAAAACTGTCATGGACATTTCCCCACAAAGACCCTTTCGAGAGGACACGTATGTGACTATACCCCCTGTAGAGGAGACTATAAGAATATTACACACTACCTCTAGGAGACGTTTGTTACCCAACAAAGAATGTTGTACAGTGACTTGTTTATATGCCACTTTGATCGTTTCCCTGTGTCTTTTATTCCTGTATTTATCTATTTGGCTTTTATGTATTTTTGTCTTTCGTGTTGTTCGAATTTAAACATGCATTCAAATAAACGTGTCTTGAAAAAAGTATAAAAACCTCTTGTCTAGTCTGTTTTTGTGTCAATACTGTCATACCACTACACGACTATGGCTCACTCTACTCTTTCTACTACTCCTTCCTCCTCCACATTCAAAGTCATTGACGAACACTTAGATCAGGCTAGTTGGAAAGCCTTGTATCTTCGTCATCCTTTTAACATGTTAATTGCTGGACCGAGCGGTTCAGGCAAAACCGAATTTGTCAAACGTTTGATCGAACATAAACATCATTTGATCGATCGTCCACCTCAACGCATCGTGTGGTGTTACAAAGAGTGGCAATCGGCATACAGCCTCTTGCAAGAAAGTCAAGGTGATTCCATTGTGTTTGTAGCAGGCATTCCTAAAGAAGACGAAGGGATCGTGTCTGACCCTAGTCAAACTCATTGGGTTATTTTTGACGACATGTTAGGAGAAGACGAAGAAGAAATTAAACTATGGTTTACGCGTAAAGGGCATCATCGTAATGCCAGTGTCATTTACATTACACAAAATTTATTTCAACAAAGTAAAGCCCATCGTACCATTAGTCTTAATGCTCATTACGTGGTCTTGTTTAAAAGTCCTCGAGATAAATCACAAGTGCAAGTTTTAGCCAAACAGTTAGGAACACCTTGGCTAACTCATGCGTACGATGATGCCACTCAAATGCCACACGCCTATTTACTCGTGGATTTAAAACCCACTACTCCTGATTATTTGCGATTTCGTACCGATTTGTTTCACGACTGGTGTCAAGACGGAGGACCTGTCGTGTACACGTCCTCCTCGTCGACATAACACTATGAAGCACTAAAAAAATCTATAAAAACCTTGGGTTACTTTGACCTGGTCTCATACATCGTCAACATGACGTCCCTTCAGTCTCATCTTCCCATCAAATTGATTCGTGCCTTGTACGGCATCAGTCGCGAAAAAAATCCACAAAGACGTGCTCACGTCTTAGAAGCCAGTCTCAAAGAAGTCTTACGATGGTTTACGGTGACAGCACGTCAAATACTGCAAGGCATCATTCACATTCCACATCAAACCAAACGCTTTTTTGACAGAAACAAAGTAGCCTTGACGCAACTGGCCAATCCTCGCATCGACACTCACACCAAAAAGCAAATCATATTGAAACCTGGAGGTAGTGGTTCTCTAGGAGGTGTCATCATTCGTTCCCTTTTAAAATGGGATCCCAATACTCCCAAAGTTCACCCCAAGAAGAAAACAAAAAAAGCCAAACAAACCCCTAAGAAAAAGAACAAGGGTGCCAAGACCAAAACACAGAAAAAGAAAAGTCCACAGACAAAAGCGGTCACCCGCAAGAAAGGCACTTCGGCCAGGACACAACCTTACCTTCGTCAACCACGACCTGTAAGAAAAGATCTACAAGGACGATTGGCAGGGACTACGTTGCCAGTAGCCTCAGGGGCTGTCACTTCTCCGTTGCGGGTGATGCCAGCCAAACCCAATTTGACACCCGTTTTTCCTAATTTGATGAAACATTGGAAATCTGCGTCTCCCAAAACGTCTCCTCCACCGGTGACACCCTCGTCCACATTAGCGGCAGTAGCAGCTGCTCACAAAGTACCTGCCCCTAAAGTCAAAGTCCAAGAAAGATCTGGCATGTTAAAGAGTTTACTAGATTTGTCCAAACAAGAACTGTCCCGATTGAGTCCGTTGCGAACCCCTTCACGACGTGTGTTACCTGCCATGAAGTTGATACGACGCAAAGATAATCAGTGGCGACGCATTCCAGTATAAAAATATGACTTGAAGACCACGACGTCAATCAGTATTTTTCTGTACCACTGCTGAGCACTCCAGGATGCTTCCTCAAAAACGTGCACACCACCACCACCACCACCACCCTCGTCGTTCTGCTGACCAAAAAGGAAAAGGAAAAAGACAATCTCGTCATCGTACCAAAGGCTTAAAAACCAAACATCGACGTCCTTTCCTCCAAAGACGTAGTCTTTTAAAGAAAAAGAAGAGTCACCAAAAAGGAGGATCCTTTGGTAATTTTGTGAAAGACATTGTTACCTTTTTGACGAAGCGGTAGTTCCCCAAAAAGTAGATAAAAGAGAGTGTGTACCAAGTCATTGACACTAGTAATATTGTGAAACGAACAAGCAAAGATGTCACCTCGCAGAAAACATTCTTCTTCACCCCACAAAGGAAAGAAAAGGAAAGGACGTTTAGCCAAACATCGATACGTTCATCGTCCAAAGGCCCAAAAGAAAATATCCGTCCGTCAAAAGAAAAAGATGCTGGTGCAACGCGGAGGATTTTTCCTACCCCATGATCTCTTTCCAGAAAAAGTGATACCACTTATAAATCAAGTGATGGCACAACAAAAAAAAAGATAAAAGAGGGTGTGTTTCAAGTCATGGACGTCAGTGGCATTGTGGAACGAACAAGCAAAGATGTCACCTCGCAGAAAATATTTTTCTACACCTCACAAAGGAAAGAAAAAGAAAGGACTACCTCCTCGTTTGGTCAAACACGGAGACGTGTTGTCTGTCCTGTCCAAAGCCTCTCCACCCATGCGAAAACAAATCATTAAAACGGCTTCCAAAGATGTCATCGATACCGTGTGCGAATGTTGTTTGAATGTCTTGAAAGGCACGATACCTTTGTCTTCACACCAGAAAAAATGCTTAGCCAAACATCGACACGTTCTTCGTCAAATGGTCCAAAAGAAAATACCCGTCCGTGAAAAGAAAAAAATGTTGGTGCAACGCGGAGGATTTTTACCTTTTCTTCTTCCTGTGTTGGGAGGATTAGCGAAATCCGGTATCCTATCCAGCATATTACCAGGTTTTTTACAAGGGATGACACAAGGGATGTCCCCAGGGATGCACCAAGGGATGGCTCCAAGGTATGGGTAGCAATATGTATGATCCTTCCAGAAGATAAAAGGGATCCATGAAGCACCACGATCTCAGACGTAACCTTTGGAAGCCCATGGAAGGACGAAAACTGACTTTAGTTCCTTACAAACGATGGATGGAATACCATCGTTGGCAAGAACAACGTACCCCCCATTTACCACCCAATCCTGATTTGAACGAGATGTCCCAATTACAACAAGAATTGCAATCCTTGCTGCATCGCCACGATTTGTCCGAAACCGAAAAATCGCAAAAGTACGGTCAACTTTTGCAACGACTACAACTCTTTCATCGAAAAGCTGTGGAACAAACAGCTCTACCCACACTGTCCGATTTGAAGGCACTAATGAATAATCCGTCGCCTTTACCCTCTACAGTAGCCAAAACAGACGTCACCCCACCATTACCCAAGGAAGAAAAAGAACCCCATGATCTCTTTCAAACGCCCACTGCTACTCCCATTCCGAGTAAGATTGCCGCTTCCTTATTGACCCCTTCTCCCACGCCCCCACGAGAAGAACTCAAAACTTGGGTTAAAAAGATGATGGCTACTCCTGCTTCAACAGAAGTGAAAAAGAAAGAAAGGAAACCAGAGGTGAGAAAAGAAAAGAAGACCAAAGCTATCTCATTACCTCTGCCACCACCACCACCACCACCACCAGCACCCTCGACGTCAACTCCTGTGGCACATCGGACACGTAAAACCGTTTCCAAACAACCCGCATTTCGTCCCACCCAAAGCAATATCCTCGAAGAGTGGGTCACTTATTAACCTAAACCATGGAGAAGGTCTTAGCCAGCATTTATTACGATCCAGCTCACCCTGCAGGTTACGGAGGCATTCAGAAATTGTATCGTGCTGCCAAAACTCGCTTGAAAAAGCTCCGTTTACCTACAGTACAACGATGGTTACAAGAACAAGCGACGTACACTTTACACAAACCCATTCGACGAAAATTTCACAGAAGTCGCACTCAAGTGGAAGGCATCGATCATCAATGGCAAGCCGATTTAGCTGATGTCTCTCATTTAGCCACCTACAATCGTGGCTACAAATATTTGTTTTGTGTCATCGACGTCTTTTCTAAATTTGCCTGGGTCGTACCATTGACATCCAAATCGAGCGGAGAGTTAGTACGAGCTTTGCAACTGGTGTTGAAACAAAGTGGTCGTCACCCTCTTCGATGGCAAACCGACAAAGGCACCGAATTTCTAAACCAAGCTTTCCAACGAGAATTAAAGAAACGTGACATTCATTTTTTCACCACCGAAAATCCTGAAACCAAAGCCAGTATCGTGGAACGTTTTCAACGTACCTTGAAAGAACGCATGTGGAAATATTTTACGCATCAACACACTCTCAAGTACATCGACGTCTTACCGCACTTAGTCCAAGCCTACAATCAATCTTACCATAGAAGCATTGGACGTGCCCCACAAGAGGTGACACCCGACAACGAAGTGACTGTTTTTGAGCGTCTGTTTGGTACGTCCCGAACGAGGGCTGTCCCCAAGAAAGGTAGAGAAGTGTTAACCCCGGGAGATTGGGTACGCATTGGTAAAACCAAACGCACTTTCGACAAAGGTTACTTACCCAATTGGACCACCGAATTGTTTCGTGTTACTGGACGAGTGCGTGACCGTCATCCTGCCGTCTATAAATTGGAAGACATGAACGGAGAAGTATTAAAAGGAACGTTTTACTTGCCTGAGTTACAACGTGTCACCAAAAAAGAAGACGACGTGTACGACATTGAAAGCATTCTCGAACGAAGAACCCGTAAAGTAGGAAAACGTCGTGTCAAAGAAGTCAAAGTACGTTGGAAAGGATATCCTCCTAGTTTTGATTCTTGGATTGACGCTGCCCAAGTCATCGACTATAAAAAGAAGTGACCATCATGCCCTTCAATACAGCTTCGGCAACCACAGTGACTTCTCCTTCACCCACGTCATCTCTGCAAGATTTACAAAAGCAGCCCTTGTGGGTGTGGTGTGGAGAACGTGTCCCTAAAACCCAAATCGTCTTTTTCTGTCAAATCTTTGTGGTGTATTGTGTTATCGGTGCAGCCATTGCTAATTTGAGTTTGCAACAAGGAGACAAACAATTGTGGACTATTTTACTCAGCAGTTGCATCGGGTATCTTCTTCCCAATCCTTCCCTGAAATACTCTTACAACAGGAACAACAGTAACAATATTGGGAGCCTTGCGTCCAACGTTAGTCCTTCTCCTGACAGTCACCCTTCCAATCACAATCCTCTTTTAGATACTCCTTTAACCTTGAGTGACTCCTCGGACAGAACAACAGTGGAATTATGAACCACACTATTAACCAATTTTACTTAACGTTACCTAGTGACAGTTCCATGGAGGTGTTTCCTAAGAACACGTTGTGTTGTTACACGGCTAAATTACCTCAAGCTATGCATTTGGATCAAGATGCTCATTGGGAAGTAGCTTTAGTGGAAATGATACACCCGACACAAATCAAAAACATCGTCGAAAATCAAAACACTTTTTCAGTAGACGTGTTTGACGAGCAATTGCAAGATGAGTTAAACAAACGAGGTATCGCTGGCGGAAAGAAATCAGATGACCCCAAAATTAAATCCACTCATGTGATCAGCATTCCTCCAGGCTACTATTTTAGTGGTCAACATTTAGTGACTACACTTGCTGGCAGGTTTAATGCTGTGTTTGGTAAAGCCATGGATAAACTACCCGTCAGTAAAAGTGTTACCTTTGAGTACTATCCAGTATCTCGTCGTCTCATAATCAAATTTCCAGAGAATGAAATGATAGGTATTAAGTTTTGTCCTGAATTGTTTGATATTTTGGGTGGAGACGTCGAGATGATCAAGAACAAAAAACAACCAACCATAACCACTAACTTGGAATTTGCAAGATATTTTCGATCCCCTATAGAAATGAACCAAGGACTCAACTTGATGTTTGTGTACTCCGATGTGGTGGAGTACAACGTGGTAGGACACACCTCTGTACCGTTACTACGTGTCATTCCTTTCAAAGTGGATTCTACCGTCGCCACTAAAGAGGATGGTGGAAATACCTATCACGTTCACCGCGAATTTGTACATCCTCATTATTTGCCTGTCAGTAAGTCGTATTTCGACAGTGTCAACATTACTATAAAAGGAGAACTAGGACAAAATATTCCATTTACCAAAGGGAAAGTCACAGTGAAACTCCATTTTCAAAAACGATTCTCCAACAACTGAAAAAGTGATGTATCCTGTGTACCAAGGAGTCACTCGACAACGAGGACATGGTTTAGGAGATATGTTTAAATCAGCCTTTCGTTCTGTGGTCCCTGTTTTGAAACCGATGGTGACACGAGGATTGCACGCCTTAAAAGATGCCGCATTGACTCACGGCAAAGATTTTCTTCAAAATGTTCTCATTGACAAACAAAACCCTAAAGAAGCTTTTTTGAGAGCAGGCAAAAATGTCTTGCTTCAAACGGGTAAAGAGATTTTGGGTCGACGAGAAAGTCCTATAAATGCTCTGAACGGTACCGAGTCTGGCATTCCTGCTTCCCTGACGACACAGCAAGGACAAGGTAGAAAGCGACGACGAAGGCACCCTTTCAAAAGTCTTCGTACCTCTAAAGTGAGAAAGACGAAGAAAAAAAGAACCTCTCGAGACTTAGACATTTTTGATTATTAAAAGTGAAGAAAAAAACATAAAGAAAAAATGATGCACCAAGAATCTTGTGCCTGTTCCAAGTCGGAACTAGATCTCTTTGCCATGCCACCCACGATGATGACCATGCAAGAAGCCCAATGGGTCGAATTTCATCCCGTCTCCTCTTTGACGGATTCAGCTCCCATCGAGTTTGAAATCAAAGGACAACCCGAAGATTACATCGATCTCAATAACAGTTACTTGTATTTGAAAGTGAAAGTCACCAAAACGGACGACACCAATCCAGCAGCCGATACCCAAGCAGCTCCCGTCAACAATTTCATGCATTCCTTGTTCAGCGAAGTGGATTTGTACATGAATAACAAACTGATCAGCAGTAGCACGGATACTTACCCTTACCGAGCGTACCTCGAAAATCTCTTGACGTACGGAAAAGAAGCCAAGAATACTCATTTAGATGCTTGCGTGGTATGGAAACCTGACTTAGCAGATAAGTTTGACAAAACAGCCTTGATCGCAGACGAACGCAATGTTGTCAATGAGGGTTTCGCCGAACGTCATAAGAAAATTAAGGAAGGACGTATTTTAGAACTGTTCGATCGTTTGCATTTGGACATGTGGTTTCAAGAGAAGTATTTGCTGAACGGAGTGGATATTCGCTTGAGACTAAATCGTAGCAGTGCTGCATTCCATTTCATGGCTACTGATGGTCACCACTGTAAAACCAAGATCCAAGAAGCCAGATTATACGTGCGTCGTGTGGAAGTGTTACCTAAAGTGGGAAATGACATCAGTCACACTTTGAGCAGAACGACAGCCAAGTATCCGATACGACGCGTGGAAGTCAAAACGTTCACCATTGCCACTGGACTCCAATCTAAGATCGAAGATCATCTGTTCCAAGGACAGTTACCCAAACGTTTATTCATTGGTATCGTCAGCAATGCAGCCTTCAACGGTGGCTACACTCAAAATCCTTTCGAGTTTAAGCACTACAATGTATCCAAAATCGAAGTCAGTCGCGATGGCAAAACTTTGTGTACCAGACCTTTCGAACCCAATTTTACCCTGAAGAATTACTTGAGGTCGTACTTGTCACTGTACGAAGCCACAGGACAGTTAGGAACCAACACCAGTCACGGTATTTCCTACGAAGATTATGCAGGAGGTTACGCTTTGTGGGCTTTTGATTTCACTCCAGACCAAGGCAGCGACGAGGGACATTTCCACCCTATAAAATCGGGGCAACTGCGTGTGGAGCTTCAGTTTGCAAGAGCTCTTACCGAAACGGTAAATGTCATTCTGTATGCCGAATTCGATAATACCATAGAAATCAACAGTTTGAGAGAAGTCATTCTAGACTATTAGACACTATGGAAGACCCTTGTCCTTCTTTGAATAGTGGAGAATCCATGGAATGGGAGGTTACAGAAAAAGCAGATCCCCAAGACCAAAAAGAAGAGGTAGTGATCATGCAATCCAGATGGCCAGAACAGGAACAACAGTTAGTGGCTTGTTTTGCACAACACTTGGAGGATAAAATGAGAGACATGATTAAAAAAGATTGTTATGGATGTCAAATCGATCATCCCAGTCAAATTCAACACGATAAATGTATGATGATGAGTCAAGAAGAAAAATTGGATGATTATCTGAACGAAGCTTGGAGTCTCATCTCCGAAGAAGACGTGTTACTTCAGTGGTATAAAGGCTTACGTGATCATTCCTCTCCTCCATTGTTTACTCGAGAAATTGATCGCATCGAAGCTCTCTTGGCCAAGAGTAAAGAGACGAAGCAAACCATCAGTTACTTGTCAGACCGTTTCAAGCAAAAAGTCTGGATCGAATTGATGACTTATCATCACCTGTGAAGAAAGGAGAGAAAATCACAAGGCTACACAAAACAAAAAATGGATACTTGGGAACTTTATTATCTTTTGAATCGTAGTTCGTACACTGCTTCTTGGAATCCTGTCGTGTGTGCTAAAGATGAACTACCTCATCGCAAACCTCAAGAGAATCAAGCTTATGTCATCAACACAGATGACAGTCATCTTCCAGGAACTCACTGGGTAGCTGTCTACTTTCCTCAAGAGGGATGTGCGGAGTATTTTGATTCGTATGGATTACCTCCTTTCGAAGATGATATCATTGACTTTATGAGAAGAAATGCTCAGACGACACGATTCAATAATGTGAAATTACAAAGCACAGATTCTATGGTGTGTGGACAATATTGTATCTATTATCTGCATCATCGCAGTCTTGGATATTCTTTAGAACATTTAGTGACTTATTTTGATCGTCATTCGTCTCGAAACGATGACAAAGTAGATCGATGGTTTTGTGACCATTATGGTTATCTGTTGTCTTTAGCTAGGAAACGTAGTGTACATCAATCGCCCAATGACTTCCAACAGTGGAAATCTCAATTTAATTCACAACGTTGTCAACCATGTCAAAGATAATGTATTAGTGTTATGGAAGAAATAAATGTTTGTACTTTGAAAAAACGTTTGTTCTTTGAAAATAATGTTTGTTCTTTGAAAAAATTGTGTTTGTTATTTGAATAAAAATGTTGTGTTTTAAAAACCAATGCGTCTGTCGTTTGTTTTACATTTGTATTCATATAAATGCTCTTTGACTTTTCTTTCTATCCCTCACATCAAACTATCTTAACGTTTCCAAGCCCTAAACCGCAGAGGGGTGTTTTCCATCACGTCCGCGCTTGAACCATATAAAGCAGGGGTAGTCTCCAGTCTGGCCATCCATTGTTTGACTCATCCTCCTACGAAGATGTGCTCAAGACTAGCTAAGCTGAACGAAGCTTACGTCACTCTGCATCGTATCAGACACAATCTGATGCCAAAGCCTGAAGAGATTGAGAATGTGAGAATGCTACAAGAAACGGAAGACCTCATAGAAGAACTCTTCAGAGAGGAAATTCAAAAAGAGAAAGAAGAATGGACTGAGAAGCATCGACTTCAAAAGCAGCAGAGAGAGCAGAGAGAACAGCATCAGCAGCATCAGCAACAACAGCAGCAGGAACCAGACAGAAGTTTTGTCGACTGTCGTGTGGACACGAAAGAGTTCTCTTTCTCTTTCCGAAGAAGCAGACCCTATCGTGTAGCCAAACGAGGACGCAATCTTAGACGATAAAAGATTGTCATCCTTCCTCGTACACACAAACACAAAAAAACAGCCCTTTTCAGGGCTACCCAATATTCTCGAAAAGAATTAATCATTCAATTTGCTTATGGTATGTGAGGAAGTTAGAAAAAAATTAGAAGTGAGTCTATAATCACTGTCTCTTTTTACTTTTGTTTTGAAGTGCGTCTATAAGCACAACGTATTTTTTTCAAAATAACTTGTTCAATGTATAATTAATAGGAGTCAAGTATAAAAGTGAGTGAGTGTTTTATTTTAAA
This sequence comes from Unio delphinus, assembly GCA_029339505.1. Taxonomy (NCBI): domain Eukaryota; kingdom Metazoa; phylum Mollusca; class Bivalvia; order Unionida; family Unionidae; genus Unio; species Unio delphinus. Next base: position 10,973 of record JAQISU010000003.1, on the reverse strand, counting down.
AGTCAGCTAGTTTTGTTTTTTTGGTAATGATAGGGATAATGTAAGTTTCTTGGATCTAGGGGTGTTTTCCATCACGTCCGCGTGTTTTGGTAATGATAAGGATACTGTAAGTTTTTGGAACGTAAAGGGGTGTTTTCCATCACGTCCGCGCTTGAACTATATATAAAGAAGCACTCGTCAGTCTGGCTACCATACCATACCATACCAACATCATTCAAGTAGCGGTTGCGGACCGAGCTGGACGGCTTTTCTGGAGCTGGTGACCTGGTGATGTCACAATGGGAGTGTTGGAACAGCGTGGTTTGGGTTTACCTGGCGCTTAGCAAGGTGCCACGTGTTGTTCACGGCATGATGATATCCCGGGCTTTGCTAAGGACGAATATTATGACATTATCCCGTCACAACTACAGAAAAGAAAACTGCGGGTTGAACAGAGGTGAAGACTACAGAATAGACCACCATTTGCATCTCGTAACTCCCGGACTTGTCTGCGGCAGGGACCAAATGGCGGGAAAACTGGAAGCCATGGCGGCCATCTTTGACTGGACAAGAAAGGCGCATAAGTCCCAAACTTGTGTTGTGGCCGTGCCTGGACTGGAAGGAAAAACTACGGCAGAGCTATCACCTCCTACAACACGCAGTAACTTTACCACCGGACCACACGGAGAGACAGATGGAGTGATGTATATAGCCATTGTTATCGTTACTTGAATAATAGGGACTCATTTGGCTTCGAGTACCCTCTTTGACAAACTATTTGGCCCTGAAAGAACTAATATGACATTTTTTGGCACTGCGAAACAAATTTATAACCAAACTCCCCTACCATTGACTACACTTTTATGTGTCGCTTAGACACTTTAGCTTAAATACAATAGGGACTTCATATGTACACTATAGTACTAGTCCCTATTTTCCATAGGATGTTAATTAATATTTTTTATAACTCAGATATTTGGTAAATTGCACAGGTGGCTTACACATTATTGGTTGTTAGGCTGTCCATTAGTATAACTGGACTGAATTTGATATACAGGTGCGCGCTTTGCTTTTCATCACCTTTACTCCCTGCTGCCGTAATTTCTCGTGCTTGCACGACCACATTACGCCGACATAAGCGATATGAGAAAACTAATTTTCTCTCGCTTCACTGCTCTTGCAGATCGGTAGGTAACAGAATGATAGGGGTGGGTGTGAGTAGGTTCCATTCCTACCCACCCTATGGCCTATGGCTTATGGCCTTACATTCACCCAGGCAGTACAATTATTGCCCGTGGTGACGGCCGAAGTCACACCCAGAGGCAGTACATGTATTGCCCAGTGGTGATGGCCTAAGTAAATAGCACTCTATGAGTGCATAAATGCCTGCAGGGGATGTGGCACGATTCCTTCCCCTCAGGATAAAGTAAATAACCCTCCTTTGAGGGATAAAACAGTGAAAAGAGCCCAAGTGGACGATTCACTTTAAACCTATCATATCAATCTATCAGTCTGGCTACCTATCGTTGACGCATCAACACAAAAGATGAGTAGAGTTCAAAAGCTAAGAGAGCTTCAGATGCACTTGGAGAATGCGAGGCGTCTCCTGGACGAACTGGCAATGGAGGCCTTAGAAGAACAGACTAGGATTGAAAAAGAAGAGGAGGAAAGAAAAAGGAAAGAAGAGGAGGAGAAGAGAAGACCTATCTTGCCTCACCGTATGATGAGACAAACAAGTCAAGTTACTCCTATGGTGAGGACACCTTCACCACCAGAACCAGTTCGTTCACTTCAGGCACAGCCCCCACCGCAACAACCACAGCCTCGACCGCAACAACTTCAGCCGCATCCACGGTTGCGGAATAGAGGAAGAAATGAAGAGACTTTCACTATCCCTCAAACAGAAGATTGGGATAGTGAAGCCACTCATTCTCCCTCTGCACTCCCAATCACAAGAGTGAATTGGGAGAATGATTGGAGTAGGAGATGTGTGTGTGGGGCTAGACCTGGGAGATGCCAGCATTAACCAGGTGCAATTTGAAGTTTTAAAAACAGCCCTTCTCAGGGCTACCCAAATAACAAGAAAAGAAATACTATGTCAATTGCCAATGGGTGTGAGAGAGGAGTATTGTGATTATAAACACTGACTCTATTTAGATGGTATATGGTGTGATTTTGGATAGTATATAGTAGGGTTTGTTTTGGCTGCTTCCCCGTGTGTGTGTGGTTAGTATAGGGTGTAATTTTGGATAGTATATGATAGGGTGTGTTTTGGCTGCTTCCCCGTGTGTGTGGTTAGTATAGGGTGTGATTTTGGATAGTATATGATAGGGTGTGTTTTGGCTGCTTCCCCGTGTGTGTGGTTAGTATAGGGTGTGATTTTGGATAGTATATAGTAGGGTTTGTTTTGGCTGCTTCCCCGTGTGTTTGGTTAGTATAGGGTGTGATTTTGGATAGTATATAATAGGATTTGTAAGAAGTATCTAATATGACAAGTGAATGTAGGGGGTGTTTACTTTCACGTCCGTGCTTAAGATATATATACGCAATCGTCGGTCCTTGGAGCCATTCAATTTTGAACACATCAAGATGAATTTTGAATTGTTTATCCAACTCCGAGACAGCTGGTTTGGGATCCTTGATGCAGAATATCAAGTGGAAAGACTTGAGGAAGAATTTCAGAGTAACCATGGCTTTGTAAGCCAACTGAAATTAGCAAGAGATTTATTAGAAGGTATGATAGAGGAGGAAGACCAGAAATTAAGAAGACGTATTAAAAGAAAATATATAAGAATAGGGGACTTGAAGCAAGCACTTGATCATGTCATCAAAGTCAGGTGTTTTCTAGAAGAAACATTACATCTGATAGAGTGGGAATATGTGAAGTGGGGTCTAGACAGGCTAAAGAAAGCAGAAGCAATGATGAGAATGGTGATGGAAGAACAGGTGATCCAGATTAAAGAAAACTGGTCTAAGGAGAGAAAGGAAAAAAAGAACAAAAAGACAAAAGAGGACTTTGATCTACTCAATCTAAGATGGATGAGAGTTCAGGAAAAGTTTAGAGCTATGGGACATCCTGACTGGATTCCCGAAGAAGAAAAGAAGAAGAAAACGGGAATCATTGGTAAAATCAAAAGGTGGTGGAACAATGGCAGAAAATAAAAGAAGAAGAAATATCCAAAGGCTCTTTTCAGGGCCACTCATAAGTCTCGAAAAGATAGTAGCTTTCATTGCCACCCTTTTTTTCCCTTGTCCCTAGACAGTTTCCCTATACCCATACAAATCATATTCCCCATGTTCCATGTCCCTTGAGGCTAAATAGGCCCAAATAGTTCCCATGTTCAATTCCCCTTGACGCTAGATAGGCCCACCATGTTCAATTTCCCTTGACGCTATATAGGCCCACCATGTTCAATTTCCCTTGACGCTAGATAGGCCCAAATAGTTCCCATGTTAAATTCCCCTTGACGCTAGATAGGCCCACCATGTTAAATTCCCCTTGACGCTAGATTAGCCCAAGCTGTTTTTGACTGGATTTTCCCTTGACGCTAGAGTGCCCCATATTACTACTCACGTGACAGGTCTTTCTATTCAATCTAATATTACAAAAGACCTATTTATGACCTAACTCAACCAAAATGAAAAAACTTAATTCTGCTAAGATACAACTTAACCTACGTGATAATGTGGCGGAAAACTAATTCGTAAACAGATAACTAATATTTATATTATTAGTAACAGTCAAGACGTACGTAAGGATCTACTTATAGATTCTATGACTATTTCCGTTCTATAATACCTTAAAATATACCCTATGCACGTCCGCAACAGAAATAACCGGTATAGATAACACCGGTCTACAATTTTTAAGAAGTCGTCTGCTTCAGAGATTAAATGTGGTATTTATTATAACGTTTGGTGAATTCCAATATGATTATTAAAACATACACACTGACGACTGTTTTCAAGATATTTAGGTCTTTACATTTTACGTATATGTCTATTGTGTAGATGTCTTTTCATGTTTCCGGAGGTATTCCCGGGTTCTTCCTCCACCAGTAATACTGGCCGCCATGTATAGCCTATCTTGTGCTGAAAAATGGCGTTAAACCCTACAACAACAAAAAAATGTCTTTTCATGTGTTTATAGTTGCTTTACCTGATAATATTTCACCTGTCCTGTTAATGCACTTTAAAAGACTTTACATGAGTTATATAATATGAAACAATAAGCAAAGCATATTTATAAGTAGTTTAGTCCTTATTCAGTGTATACTCAGCGCTTCTTGGCTTGTCTTTAGTTTTCATTAAATGAAGCATCTCTTGACACTTTTCCAAAAGTAGCATTCTAGCATTGATTGGCTCCATTTACCATGATAGCGTTGCTCCAATGTTATAATGTCCTGGTGAAATCGTTTGCCGTGCTCGTCGCTCACTGCTATACAGCTCGGTGGAAAAAATCTAGATGAGAGTGCAAAACATGTATCTTTGGTGACCTGCTTGATGTGCAAGGATGGTAACAAAATCGTCCTTGATGCAACATGAGGTGGATGCTGAACCCATTTCCTCCAATGACTTTCGGAGTAGCTAATCTCTCCTGATGTAGTGGAAATCTCTCGCACGACTATCCCATTCGCAGATAAAAACAGCGGTACTTTAAGTATCCAGTCTGCAGACCTAGTAAAAAAAGCAAGAACCTTCAAATCGCCACAAAGCTTCTACTTATGTTGGTCATAGTTTATGCACGTCAAACGTTATTTCAGGTTTTCAAAGCTTTCCTTGATATGGACTGTATGCCAACTGCAATTTATGGCAAAACATTGCCATTAATGCAACAAAACAGATTTAAGACTCGTCTTCGATGAATCAATGAACAGTCTCCACTCATCTGAATCATGAACGATGTTGAGCGCTGCCATCACACTGTCGATGCTGCTGCAGGTTACACGATCACCTATCATGAAAAAAAATGAGGAAAGATCCTTTTGACGGTCACGGAACATGGCAACACGAACATACCCGACAAGAGATTACATTGACGTTTTATGGAGACTAATAACTCTGCCTTGCTCATGGATAGATCCAAATTCTTGGCAAGGTCATTCAGTTCATCTTGTGCTGTGAAGTGGGGTTCAGAGGAGGAGGATGGATGTAAATATGGGTCATAAAACATTGATGGTTCAGGACTAGAAGTTGTATCCTCTTATTATTCCTCCTCTGACTCAACTGTGAATGATTCTGGTGCATCAGCTACCGGCAGTCCTTATCCATAGGATATTGAGTATAGCTGATTCAATGTTTGGATAATCCACAGTCGACATTTCCTTCTTAGACACATATTTCACAATTGGACCTACCATCCAGAAATAACAATTGCTGTTATGACCATTTATCTCTGTCCAAATCGTTTGCACTACGACCTTTCGTATTCAACACTTGTCACACACACAAACACACACCATTTATGTTACGACTCTGTGGTCATAAACTAAAACACAGAAAGAAACAAAGCCAACAAGTCCTGCAAAACATTATTACTATCAGTTAATACCCATGCTCCTCGCAGGAAAAGTCCTAGCTTTTGGTCCTTTAAACGCCATATTTTATGATATTTCCATTCTCAGAACGGAAATTTGAACTACTTCAATGTCATACCATTGCTATTCCCCACTCCTGTCTAACTAATTAAAACATATGCGATAAACATTAGTGTCTGCTATTATGTATAATGAACGGGACAGGACACCTTTAAAGAGTGAAAAATTGACAGTGACTTTATGGGCGGACAAACGGAATCACATTGTGATTAAAATGTTTCACCTTGTACAAGATCTGTGAAAGTGGAATTCTAAGTTCTACAACCATCAAACCACAGAAACAAAAAATTATACATTTCCCATAAATCCTTTAAAATATAGTATTGTCCCCTGGACGATGAAAATGTTGATAAAGGTCATCTCCAATATTACTGGTCATACGTACGCAAACTCGAGTCCGATGGAAATATTGTCATGTAAAAGTGAGTCAAAGTCAATTCACAAACTGGACTCAATCGTCAAAATTGTCTTTGTGTTTTTAAATCCTGAACTCATGATGTCTTATGTTCAAGCAGTATGGAAATGCCTAGCAACAATCAATGAATGAAAACACGAGTTAACTCGGATTAAAAGACACAATTACCCTTAAAAACAAGAAATATTCCCATCTTTTCAAAATACTTGACCACAAAATTTATAATGACTTGTACGATAGATGAATGTTGTGACGGTCGTGGATTGCATTTTACGACATCGAAGCAGATAAGACAAAATGTGGCAATATTAATGTGAAAACCGATTGAGTAAAATCGTGCAATAATGAACTTTAATTTACGTTTTAATCCAAATCGTAAACAATGCCCATTTAATTTTCTTTTAAGCCAATTTATATTCACCAATGAAGATTTAATTTCATTTTAAGTCAAATCGTCAAATCGTGAACATATTTTATTTTCAGCCAAATTGCAAAGAAAGTGTATTTAATTTTAGTTTAAAACAAATCCTGAAATCGTCAAAATAGTTCATTTTATTGTAAACCAAACGGTGAAATCTTGAAAATAGTTCCTTTAATCTTATTTGAAGCTAAATCTCGTGAAATCGTGAACAAAGTGCATTTAATTTTATTCTAGTGAAATCGTAAAACACACTTCATTAGATGTTATCTTAAACCAAATCATGAACAAAGTGCAATGTTTTGCATTTCAAGCCAAATCATGAAATCGTGAAATGAGTGCAAATGTTTTTTTTTTAAAAAGTTTAAAAAAAGTTAAACTTAATCGGTGTCATGAACATATTGTATTTAATTGCTTTATGCTAAATCGTGAACTAAATGCATATTAAATTTTTTAAAGCCATATTATCGAATTTGAACAAAATGCAGTTCTTTTTAAGACATGTTGTGGCATCGTCAATACGGTGTATTTAATTTTATATTAATCCAAATCAAGAAATCGTGAACGTGGTGAATCTAATTTTATTTTTAACCTAAATCGTGAAATCTTGAACATGGTGCATTTGATTTTAAGTGAAATTGTAAACAAAATGCATTTAGTTTTATTTCTTATACAAATCGTGACCAAAGCGCACTTCATTTCATTTTATTTTAAGTGAAATCGTGACCATAGTGCATTTAGTTTTATTTTAATCACACATATAAGGCAGCTATGATGAAACAGTAACATAACATTTGAATGCGCACATTACAACTTTGATATAAGCAACAACAACAACAACAAAAATTACCAGTGCATGCTATGTACAATAGCAGAATTCAGGCTTCGTATGCTCATTACAAAGTCTTTTCTAGCAGCTTACTGAGCGAGATGGCGGTTATTTGGTCACGACAGCTGGGGCAATGGAAATATAAAATGCCTGGCTTTGGACACCTCCAAGAAGACACGTCCGACTGATATGTGCAGAAGTCGAACACGGGACATTAGGATTGCGGGTCGAGACGACAACCATTCAGCCAAGTTAACAGATGACACATCGGCAAACAAAATTAAAAATTGATCTCTGTGTTACTGAATATTCATAAGTTGCATTATCTTGATCAATATTGTTTTTATGGTATGATGAAGCAGCTGGTTCCCAATTTAACGAAATGGATCAAGTGGATGAAATATCGTATGGTAGTGAACTGATCAAAACTCATCTTACAATTGATGGTTTGATGGGAGTTCTGTTTCATTTTATTTGTGGGGGTTTTGCTGCTAGTCTATTCACTTTGTTGTTTTTATTTGTATTTTTTTACACAAAAAAATCACATATGCTTGCATACAATTTTGCTGGCATTGTTGCGCGAGGTAGATCAATGTCCGTATCTAACTGTCACTCAATGGATCTCACTCGACACTCATGCTATGATGTATTGATTTGTAATCCAGACCCCAGTCCAAAAGAATTAATCCGCTTTCCACATCGAGTGTATTAACTGAAAATATGCAATCTGCAACGATCTACAGTTGCACGATTCCAAGCAGAGAAATACGACATGTTCTAGACTTATTAGCTAGTATTATCTATTTATTTCATAATCTAAGTGATGAATCTAAGTGATTTCAACGCAATCACTTTGTATTCTCACTGGCAGTAAATACCAGATGCTGGCATATAATTACTAAACGTTAAATGGAACCGCAGCTTGATTGATAATATGAATCAAGCTAAGGTTACGTTTAACTTTTCGTAATTGTATGCCAACACCTGGTATTTACTATGAACACAACCTTGACTCCATGGTGAAAGAGGACAACTGGCATTTACTGAATGTACTGTCTTAGAATCGAAATGTATCAGTTGCAGCATGAAGAAAAATCCATTAAGGCGTTTAGGAAATATTCGCATACGAAACATTTTTAGCTAATATGAAATCAAATTTTATATGACTATGACTTTGACTATAGTATAAATTATCTTACCGCCATAATGATTCACTCCAAAAGAATAACTAATTGAAGAAAACCATCTACCATAACACTTAACAGCTCCGGTGTCCTAGTGGTTATAGCATCCTCCGCGGAAGCGAGAGGTCGTGGGTTCGATCCCCGGCCGAGTCATACTAAAGACTTACAAAAATGGTACTAATAGCTACCTCGCTAGGCGCTAAGCATTAAGAGGTTAGTGTAATGACTGGTCGACCTGGTGTCAGGATAATGTGATTGGATGGGAGATCATGCTACATGTATGCGGCATGATGCCCCAGTGCTAGACATCACTATAAACTGCCTCACTGCAGACATCGTAGCGATATGACTGAAATATTGTAAAGCTACGTTAAAAATCCTAAACAAACAAACAAACAAACAACCAGAACACTTACGTAAATTTCTTACGATTGCGACCTTCACTCTAAAGGTAAACGTAGCAGGTTATCATGCTATTGAATGAATTGTCATACTTTCATAATGACTCGTGCCAAGTATAATGCAGAATCACGAATGGGTTTAGGACATAAAAGCAACTGAAATCTGTACCTACTCCTTAACAAACTATTTACGTTGCCATCGCCACCTCGCCACCGTCGGAAAAATTACAGCTGTGTCTCATTTCCCATTTATATCTATGGATAAAAAAAGGAGTTATCTAGCTAAATTCTGTCGACATTACTTTTGTAAGAACTCCTTTTCATGACAATATTTAGGAAAAGGTTGATATTTGTTGCAAAGAAAATTGAGAGCAATTCTGGTTCCAGAGAGAGAGAGAGAGAGAGAGAGACAGAGAGAGAGAGACAGACAGACAGACAGACAGACAGACAGAGAGAGAGAGCAGTATAATTTAGAATGCATTACGTACCATTCTAGCACCGTTCGCATCATACTTGTAATACCAGTCGGGATAGCCACCATGCAAATGTGTTTGAGGTCCAAAGCAGTGAAACCGACTTCTTCCCAGTCTATCTGTGGAATTGCCAGCTTTAACACCTAACCGCTCCATACAACGACCTATTTCTACATCCTCTGAGCCGCCATCTTGTCGGCAAATAGAGGATCCGTTTCTGGCAACTGTAGCAAATCTTCTGAGCGCCTCCTTGCTCAAAACGTATCCAGCACCTCCGCTAAAGTAACCCTGTTGCACATTAGTTTTGAAGTGGTGTCCAAAATATATAGGCTTATTTGCGTCATGCCCTGCTAGAAAATATCTCAAGTTCTCCACAATTACGTATGTATCGTCATCAGCTTTCATAAACCAATCAGCATCGTTGAAATGGTGGTCGTAAATATAGGTGAAAGCAGCCATCGTCTTTGCAGTCAAATGGTTTCGACCCTCAGACACATTCAAACCTACAACTGGGAAGAAACTGTTTTTCTGCGAGCTGAAGAACAGAAGATTGTTCACTCTTTTTCCCCACGTGTTCTTTACATGAACTGCTTTCTTGTCAAGATTTGTAGGTGACGTCATAACCCAAATTAGTATTTTAACTCTGTTCTGAAGTTTCCTTGCAATGTTATCGTCATCTGCAAAACAATGATGATGACACATATAACCAATTCGTACAATTTAGAACAATAAGCACAAAAATTAATTAACTCTTTAAACGCATCAATGCTAGTTTAAAAGTATCCTTTGACGTAATGGGAATCATTCTTCGGTCAACTTTCTAACAAACTATATATAGCGTTTTTTACACGTGGGGTCGACTGTTAAGTCGCTAACAGTGCTCAACTGGATCACCGATCGATCATTTACGTCACGTTATATATTTTAAAAAACATGAGAATGCAATGGAAGAATACACATCAATTTAATGGATTTGGAGATAAACCTCGGGAGAAGTGCACCATATACGTTGCAACAGTAAAAGCCGATGCGCTCCCATTTTGGCGTTTGTCTCCTTCCGCAGCCATATTGTTCCACGAGAACAAATGTAGTTCCGAAACAGTGCTCTCGATTGCGGCGAAGAAAATATTTATTTCTTAACTTGACAGAAACAGCCGAGGATATTCTAGTTGTAATATAGTTGTGATATATAGAAGCTATGTAGGGGTTTGGACCGCGATAAGGAAATCACAGTCAAGGGGGTAACATATTTTCCCCACGAGTCTAGCCCGAGTGGGGAAACATATAATGTACCCACGCGACTGGGATTTCCTTGTCTCGGTTCAAGCACCAACGTAGATTATTTTAATCCCCCAATATTTTACTTTAAAGTAATATTTACATGCTGCGCATGAATAAAAATATGTTAATGAGGGCCGTTGCATCCGACGTACACAGTTTATACGCGTGAGCAAAGAAAACAAACAACGTAAAATGTTGAATAATAATCAGGTTATTGTTATAAGGTTTAACGCCATTTTTCAGCACACATAGGCTATACATGACAGCCAGTATTAATAGTGGAGGAAGAACCCGGGAAAACCCCAGAAAGAACCACATACCCACGAGAAGCTACTGGCGTATTTTCGCACATACCCACATTGGCCAAACCCAAGACTTGAACCCACGAAAAATGGA